>JAHPZR010002949.1:0-22500 GCA_019787425.1 Platygyra sinensis | reverse complement strand
CAGGATGTTAAATTGCAGTGAATAAGTAAATACAATTAGGACAGTGTCTCCATAGTTTATAATTTCCTTTTTGTAAAGCGTGTTTTGCAATAGAACAAAAAGAAAGGATTTCATAACTTATAAAGCTGAAATCAGTAACAAAGTACATTTAAAACAGTGTTTAAAACAGTGTTTAAAACTGTCCAAACACTAACAATTTTTATTAATAATTCATTATTAATTACAATTTCGCTTTAATTTTGAACAACTGTTATTTTCTGAATTCTCTAATTCCTGAGTTCACAAAAATTTCAAATTCAAAACAAACTAATTATGGCTGATTCCTTAGGTAGAGTGACCTGCCTCTGCTAACCCCTACTAAGGGAGAATTCTGCTAGTTTGCAGATCGCCCACACTGACTGTCATCGACTGGCTTAGGGGTTGGATATCGAAAAGATGCATCTTAGAAAGTTGAACGTTGAATTGCGTAAACTTGGATGCTGAATTGCGTAAACTTAAATGTTGAATACTTCAAACTATAAAGTTGAATCGTGAAACAAACAATGTCAAATCGACAATTGGGGTAGAGAATTGGAAACTTGAATGTTCAATTGTACAAATTGTAAAACTACAACATCGAATACCAAAAATGCAAGCAAAATTAAAAAGTTGAATTTTGACGGACATTGAGCGCCATACGTATTATGATTGCAAAATGATTTTCTGAAACTATTCAATAGATGAAATTGGAGACGTCACAATCGATAATATTGATTAAAAATTTAATAGCAAATAATTAGGAAGAGCGACTTCCCATGAAATGATCAAGTACGCCTTATAAAAAAAAAAAAAAAAAAAAAAAAAACATTTGAAAATACTCCTTGAAGTCGTAAAGTTGCAATCAGGGGAATGGTTGCTCAAAATTACAAGACATGTTAAAAATAAATAATAATTAAAGAAAACATGATAGCGATAAAGAAAGAGGCAATCTCTGCTCTTTTTTTCTGTTCCCGGAAAATCCAAACAGGCCCACATAAACCACAAGGACAAAAATTAATTAAGAATCCTCTCGAAATATTCATACATATATTTAGTCCAATCCCTGAACTCTCCTTTCTTCCCGCCCCAAATAGGGGCTGAACCCGCGCTGGCGAAAGAAGAGTGCAGGATAACTTGCATGCGTATGCTCAGAACGCCGCCATTTTTTCCCCTCAAATCGGGGGAAAACCCATATTTGGAAGTACTTTCCAAATCTGGCTTGTGGCGCGATTTTCTGAATGATAATATACAAGCAACAATTTCTGCATCCAGATTGATTAAAAACATGTCAATTAATCCCAAATCAGTGGAATTTCACCAGTGCCACGCTGAACCAGATTCGATTTGTTTTTTTTTTTTTTTTTTTTTTTTTTTTTTTTTTTTTAATCAAATATCAAAGATAACGAAAGAAATCTTTGCCAAGATTTGTTGGCAATTCAAAACACCGACTCGGAGTTAAATGTACACGCGCTGCGTTATGCAAATGAGCTACTTGTACGCGTCAGACTTTCCTTTCAAAAACTTTTGCAAAATCTCTCAACATACAGAAACAATACGAAAAAAATGTTTGGGAAAAGATTATCGAGTAATGATGCGTACTCGTTGTCGATAAGACTACAGACCATGATAAACCATATTTCGATTTTTACGTTTTAATGTTTTTTACGACAATATCAACGTCAAAGAAAATGTTTTCTTTCAGAGCGCGAGCTGAAAAAGGCATTGCGCGACACATTGACGCGAGCGGCGTGGTTGAAACCTAGTAATTTTTGATTGGTTCGTTCTGAGTATGCGCATGCAAGTTATCTTGGACTCTTCTTTCGCTAGCCCGGGTTCAGCCCCTATATGGGGCGGGAAGAAAGGAGAGTTCAGGGACTGGACTAACATATATTCTGTAGCCTTCGGGGCGCATACAAGCAATCTCGAAATAGCATCCCGCTCGCTAATTTTTTGGCCTTCCATAATTGCCAGGAGAAGCCAACGGATCGTTTCGGTAAATTATCTGCTTGGAAGGCTCTCAATCCCCACTTATTGTCATAATTGCAACTTGAACTTTCTCGATATGAGAAATTTAATGTCTTTTGTTTTCGGATTGAAATGTCGTTGTGAGAAGCAAGGTCAACCATAATTTTCGAGAAAGCTGAGTTTGTAATGTGGACCAAAAAGCCCTAATACATGAGTTCGACACTGACCGAAACATTTTAAGGCGCAACTTAAAATTAATTTATAGAACTTTAAAAAGCAACCAGATAGCTTGAAGTTCTTGAGAGAACTCTGTCGCTGGGTGCTTCTTTTCCCCAAGAAATCGAATTTTGTATCTGTGAGTTTCATTTGGAAATTACGAGCAAAACTGCTATTGGCTAACGAAAATGCATATGGAGGGCATAGGGTATCAAATGAACTTTGGGGTAAGACTCCTTGTATATTATAAACGCGGTACGGTGTGTGAGTGTAATATGAAAGTTGATATGGTTACTAAGACTTTCAAAGCGGATTTTTGGCTTCGGTCAGCGAGAGTGTGAACTCAATCGTAATTTTCTTGCCCTTAACAGATTGTGACTCAATTGCTGAAATAAAGGTTGTTTGTGCGATTTATGCCTACTCAAGAATATACTCTTTTTTTTTTTTTTTTGCCCACAATACATAAAGAAAAGTTTTGCGGAGACTTGCATGAGAAACAAATGAGGAACTTGGGAAACATCGCTTCTACTTTCACACTCGAGTGATTTCAGTACATTGATCGCGATCGGATGATTCGATCTGAAAGAGAGACGCACCTTACACATATAACTAAGTGGTTTTTTTTTTTTTGAAAATTTCAATCCAACCAAATCGCGAAATTATTTATTTAATTTTTTTTTTTGTCCACCAACTTACCAATATGCTCCAGGTTCATTTAGCGAGTCGTTTTCTACGATACAGAAGAAGCGAGTGGCTATGTGATATTTCAATGGCACTTTCACTGAAAAGAAAGCAAATGACAGAACTTTAGTTACCTTTTGATGCTGCCCGGAGGATAAATATCTTCTTTATTCTGGACCAAACGGATGGGAGTTGGAAGGAATAGCAACAAAGTTAAGTGTCACATATTCTGTAAAGCACAATAACGTAAATTTTTACCTTTAATTGGCTGTTGTCATGTTGAAAACCTTTTTACCCAGAGCAAAACAAAATTTTACGAAACTAATCATTTCAGTGCTTGATGATTACATAGTCATTGGCTCTGGTCTACCTACTTAAATTCTGTACCGTTTGAGGCCCCTAACATTAACATATAATTTACAACGACACAATTCTAACACAGCGACTGATCACTAAACTTTAGGTGCAGCTTTGAACCCAATAGGCTTCTTGCTGAATCTTTGCCAGTCTTGGTTACGACACAATTGCGCCATCCGTCAGTGCAAAGCTGCTGCATGTGCGATGTAATTAATAGAGTTGTTTCGTCCATTCTCTTACCACTACATTGAGGCACCTTTTACTTCTTGCTGTGCAGTATAATGATATGGGTGAATTTGGTGTATGGCGCAGAATGGTCGGACATCATTAATATTCACACCTCATTAAGCATGAATTAGCATAAAAGTGACGCGATAACCTGCGATCAGGCGTCCTTTTTCTTCGCGGCGGGAAGGAACGCCTGATACAATTACTTGACTATTCGTCTGCCGCCCCCTAATTAAAATATCTGTCAGCGAGAATGTCGGCGATGCCATCAGATAATGAATCAATGGGAATTACCGGAAGTCGCTTCGTGGGCGGGAATTACAAAAGGCACGAACAGCGTGATTTTACATACAGTACTTACAGTACGGCCGAGTAAAATATGGTTAATTTTGTAAAACGCATCCTCCTGTTTCGTTCGTAAATGAGTAAGTTTCAGAGGCAAAACAAGAAATGCTATCCTTGTGCGTCTAGCGTGTCAATGGGTTAAAGGTACCGTTCCTCTTTGTAAGCCAACAAAAAGCAACGGTTGTTTTTGAATTTTGATGTGGCGTTGGCTGTACTGCCCATATGAAACAGCACTTTTGGAATTAACTGATATATAGCGCTCTTGCTGAATTCCGTCGGTAGCACGGCCAAAACAACAAAAATCTCAAGAGAAGCATTTAAAGCTGACAAAAACTTGCTCTCTTCGCTCGCCTCATCAGTCGCCATCAGCTCGCGGCATTTCTTTGACCGGAAATCACACTGCCACACAGGTAACCAATCATGGCTTAGTTCTTTAATTACCTTTTGTTTCTTGACCAATCAGAGAAAAGTCCAGATTCTGGACTAGCAACAGACAAATAGTCAAGTAATTGTATCAGGCGTACCTTCCCGCCGCGAAAAAGAAAGGACGCCTGATCGCAGGTTAGTGACGCGATGAAGCGCGAAATTTGAAAGCGGACAATCAACAATTTAAAAGAAATGGCGTCAAAAATGGGCGAACAGCTAACTTTAATCTTCGTTTTAAATAGCCCTAGGGTGAAGAAGTCCCTACTTGTAGGCTGCAAAATGAAGACGAAAGTACACTCATTTAATCGAGACGCTTAGGAGATAGAAACGACTTGTAAAAACTATTGGAAATTTGAGTCAAAATGTGAATGATTTTAAAGCCATTTTATATGAGAACTGAAAAATGTTCGTTTTCCATCTTAAATTTCTAGTTTCTGGTCCAGCTTTTTATGAACTTGTAACCTGCAAAAGTTTCGCTTTTTAAAAAGTGAATTCAGATACCAAGCTGAAATGTCAAGAACAGCGGAAAGGAATCTACTTGGAATTTGTGTTTCTTGTATTTCGGATCACATAATGAGCCAGTTTACTCATTAATATGTATGTACTTCGCTTTTCTGAGTTCATGAATCTTGCGTAAGCAACACTTTCACTGGTCCCTTGGGTGTTCAGTAATGGTTGAAAGTGTACTTTTTAGTCTGCCCGATTTTGCTGCGATCTTTGACGAACATTTACGATTGCGGCCGACTATTTGTAAACTATCATCAGAGTGAGGAAATACATTTGGAGTGACTCAGAGTGCGGCGTTGTCACTGTGAGATAAACATTTGAAGTTGTAACTAACTTTTCCCGTGTTCCGAGTACTCTTTCAAATTTTGCTCGGAGGGAAGAGCAAGACATTTAAGTGCCGGGAAATTATCCTCGAGTTGGCTACTAAAGCCCGGCTTTTGAAGTACTGATAAATTTTTGAGTTTCAGTGAACTCGTTTATCGTTGCCGGATTTGAACTTTTGCTCACCGATTTGAATAAAACACTTCGCTCATTTGTCGAACGGAAAATAAATATAAACCAGCCTGTAAGACTGTACACACCACCAAAACTGAGAACGGCGAAAGCGATGTTTACAAATCACGCTGACAGATCAGTTTTGATCATTTAGTGACACTGCTAGTTAACATTTTCCGCTGGTAAAGATATAGGGCGCCGGGCCTTCGAACAATAGTGATTTTGTGAAGTTTATATGAAATAATTCATATTTGTACTGCAGTTGTAGATGAATGTGAAGAGTGATCATCGCAGTAAATTTTCCAATTTAAGCAACTGGAAAGAAGAAGCCTGAAAAAAATCAGGGCTTCAACGGGATTCGAACCCATGACCTCCGCGATACCGGTGCGATGCTCTACCAACTGAGCTATGAAGCCACACATTAGGAGCAAGGTCAATTTATTGAGTTCATATTTTCCCGTGGAGTGAAATGATGTGAAGTTTATATGAAATAGTTCATATTTGTACTGCGGTTGTAGATGAATGTGAAGAGTGATCATCGCAGTAAATTTTCCAATTTAAGCAACTGGAAAGAAGAAGCCTGAAAAAATTCAGGGCTTCAACGGGATTCGAACCCATGACCTCCGCGATACCGGTGCGATGCTCTACCAACTGAGCTATGAAGCCACACATTAGGAGCAAGGTCAATTTATTGAGTTCATATTTTCCAGTGGAGTGAAATGATGTGAAAATTGACCTTGCTCCTAATGTGTGGCTTCATAGCTCAGTTGGTAGAGCATCGCACCGGTATCGCGGAGGTCATGGGTTCGAATTCCGTTGAAGCCCTGATTTTTTTCAGGCTTCTTCTTTCCAGTTGCTTAAATTGGAAAATTTACTGCGATGATCACTCTTCACATTCATCTACAACCGCAGTACAAATATGAATTATTTCATATAAACTTCACATCATTTCACTCCACGGGAAAATATGAACTCAATAAATTGACCTTGCTCCTAATGTGTGGCTTCATAGCTCAGTTGGTAGAGCATCGCACCGGTATCGCGGAGGTCATGGGTTCGAATCCCGTTGAAGCCCTGATTTTTTTCAGGCTTCTTCTTTCCAGTTGCTTAAATTGGAAAATTTACTGCGATGATCACTCTTCACATTCATCTACAACCGCAGTACAAATATGAATTATTTCATATAAACTTCACATCATTTCACTCCACGGGAAAATATGAACTCAATAAATTGACCTTGCTCCTAATGTGTGGCTTCATAGCTCAGTTGGTAGAGCATCGCACCGGTATCGCGGAGATCATGGGTTCGAATCCCGTTGAAGCCCTGATTTTTTTCAGGCTTCTTCTTTCCAGTTGCTTAAATTGGAAAATTTACTGCGATGATCACTCTTCACATTCAATAGTGATTTTGTTGTTATTTTTGCATTTCTTATATAAAGCCACCGCCGCGGCCATTCCAACTTCTCCTCTCACTAGCTCCTCTGACCGTTACATAAAATCCACGCTTTAAGTCTGAGATTCTCAGATTAACGATTATGTCACAATTTGTCCAGCACTGCATAAAAGGAAACAATGATAACAGTGCCGCAAGCATTTCTGATTACGCGTACGTGTAGAAGTCGCCAAAATCGCCTGAACAACTGTCGCTGATGACATACTTTAAGCTAGCATTTTGATTCATGTTTGATCTGTGAGCTATTATTAAGTAATTACAATTTTAAGCAACTTCCAAACGTGAGCGAGAGAACTCGCTAAAGTATTGACAACTGGATGACACAATAGAAGCTTCTAAAAGTGCCGCAAGCATAACAGTCGCCAAAATCGCTTGAACAACTGTCACTGATGACATGCTGATTCATGATTGATCTGCGAGCTATTATTAAGTAATCACGATCTTCAGCAATTTCCAAACATGAGCGGGAGAGCGTGCCAAAATCTTCGGATGGCGAGTGCATTTAACTGCGAGTATCGGACGAATGATTGATCAGTTCTGGAACAAAGACAGAAATTGTGAGTGAAATTCGAAAACAACTAAAACTGGCCGCCTCTGCTCATTGAAGTTTGAGAGAGGACAAGACTTTTTCTCGCAGGAAGGCTTACAATTTTGTTGAAACCGCTGATAACTTTAGTTCTGACGCCTACAAAACCGATTCGTGGAAATACTACCGGCATTTAATCAAGAATAAGCGCAGCTGTCCGGCGCCAATGAGATACTGAGTTAACTACCAAATGATCATATGATCGTAAAAGTAAAGCTTCGGGATTGCTCGGAAGTCAATTGTCTGTTGTGGCTGCTTCTAAGTAACTTTACTAGAAGAGTTTCAAACCCAAAACGACGTTTATTCACAGGTAGCGAGTACTGCTCGGCACAATTGCTTCCTTAACACTGAATTACATGGATGCGTGGTTTACCCGAGATAACAATCTGGATGACAAAATGAAAGGAAATAAACTTAAATACCAACACATCGCCGGGAAAAAAGGCTTACAACAATTAGCAAAGGTACAAAAACTGTTCCTTACCGTTTAGGTCTTCGATAACACATGATACGATCCGATGGAAAACGATTTTGTTTATATCTTCAGCACCACGCGATGCGAAAAACAAAACATGGTGGAAAGTACGACTAGTGAGCGGTTACCTAGCACTTAAAGAATGACCGCTGACACACAATCTGGCTGAACTGCAGCCACATGGCTCCTCTAATTGTTTTTAACAATTACTTAACCTTAACGATGTTCTTCAACAGTCACTTGCATACTAAACAAGGATAACGCTCACTTAAAATGTTCACTTGCACAGTTTCATTTAACATCTGGCTCCTCGATGGGGAATTCCCCGGTCACTGCACTGCTTTCAGAAGGAATCATCTTGACTCGTCACAAGGTAAAAGTAGAACCAACTTATGAATTGGTCTTTCCAACATCGTTGGAGGCTTTTGACGTCTTCCTTGGTTATCAAGCTCTCCGTCAGCCTTCAAGATTTTGACTTTCCTGACACAACCATCTTCACTTGGGTAGACTTCGATGACCTTGGCAAGTGGCCACTGGTTACGTGGTCCATTGTCTTCCTTGGAAATCACTATGTCTCCTACAGCCATATTCCGCTTTGGTTGCGTCCACTTGGAACGAGACTGCAGGTTTTGAAGAAACTCTCGACGCCACCTGAACCAAAACTGATTGGCCATGTACTGTACTCTACGCCACCATTTACGACAGTATAGATCTGCTCTTTGGAACTTACCAGGCGGCGGAAGCACAAGTTTCTGCTTTAGGGTGAGCAAATGGTTTGGAGTTAGAGGTTCAGGTGCCTCTGGATCATTCAGGTCATTGACAGAGAGAGGTCTGGAATTAACTATACTCTCAACTTCCGTCATGAGGGTTCTGAACGCCTCGTCGTCCAGTTGGGTGCCAGCACTGACAAGTAGAGTTTCCAATGCACAACGAACTGTCCGTATAAGACGTTCCCACACCCCACCCATATGACTTGAATGGGGTACGTTCATCTGAAATGGTATCCACTCACAGCCATTCTCCACAAGGTACTCCTGTAACTGCACTTGATCCAGTTCTTCCAAGGCTGCTTTCAACTCATTTCGTGCTCCAACGAAATTTGTCCCTTGATCGCACCGTAGTTGTCTCACCGGGCCACGACGACTGAGGAAACGGCTTAGGGCATTCATAAAGGAAGAGGTGCTTAAGGAGTTGGCTGTCTCCAAGTGTACACTTCTGCTTGCCATACAGGTAAATATGACTCCGTAACGTTTTACTTCGCTTCTTCTCTCTTTGATTAGAAAGGGCCCGAAGAAGTCAACAGCACAGTATGAGAACGGTGGCGACGGTTCAACTCGATCTATTGGCAGATCTGACATCTTCTGAGTCTCCAGGTGGCGACGCAATTTTCTGCAGATTACACACTGTGATATACAGTTTGACACGGCTGAAGAACCACCGACTCGCATGAGGCCATCTTTATCCAAGAAGGGATCCAGACGGTACAAACAACTGGACATCTTGATAGCCTGATTTCTCTGTTTTGATAACTCTCTAGTTGATACTTCTTCTCCAACCACTTTAAGCTTCATTAGAACTTGGATTTCTTCATAGAAATGTTCACGTTGAATAATCTTCAGGACTTCCTTTTCAGGCAAGCTGAAACTCTGTAAGCGTAACTGACGCCTTTGGCAATGGTGTAACACACTTTGCACTCTCTTGTTCGCTCAATTTAACCTTTCTGTTTCTCAGTTAGACTTAAGTTGCAGGCACAGGGCCACTACCTTCAGAAGACGCCACCAGCTTGATATGTGGGCTAAACGGTCCGACTTGAATGGGTCAGGGTGGAGAGCAACTGCACTAGCCACGCGAGACATGAGGACGTTTCCTTTCTTCACTTCAGGATCATCTTCTTTCACCTTAATCTCTTCCTCCTTTAGGGGTTTGAAGACACCTTCTTTCCAAAGAAACTCTGGTCCGAACAACCATGTGGAACCCTGCAGCAACTGTGAAGCAGTAAGACCACGAGAAGCATGATCTGCAGGATTGCTCTCTGTGTCAACATACATCCATGAACTTGGGTTTGTGAGGTCCCTGATCTGCTGCACACGATTAGCTACATACACGTGAAACCTCCTAGCTTCATTGTTGACATAGCCAAGGACGATTTTACTATCCGTCCAAAAATACTCTTTGACATCTGTGTAGGAAAGTTCTTGGTGGAGAAATTCACTCATCTTGGCTGAAACAGTGGCTGCAGCTAACTCTAGCCTTGGAACAGTAAGCTGCTTCAAAGGGGCAACTCTAGCTTTGCCAATGACAAATGAGCAGTAAGGTTGATCTTTCTCATTAACAAGGCGGAGAAATGAACACTGTCCATAACCCTCAAGACTCGCATCCGAAAAATAATGCAACTCGCACACCTGAATCCCTCCAAAGTTCTCTGGCTTAAAGCATCTTTGAATTTCCAACTGTTCTAAGCTCACGACATCATGACGCCACTTCTCCCATTCGGAACGCAGATTTTCTGGAACTGGGCTATCCCAATCAAGCTTGTCTCGACACATTTGCTGAAGAATTTGTTTTCCCTTTAATGTCACTGGTGCTACGTAACCACTGGGATCATAAATGGAGCTAACTGTTGAAAGTATGCCCCGACGTGTAAAGGGACGATCGTGCATTTCAATACGAAACTGGAAACTGTCATTTTCCACACACCATATCACTCCCAAGGCACGCTCCAAGGGGAGTGGGTCGACCTTTAAATCTGACTCTTTGACACTTTGAGCACGTTCTTCGATTGGGAATGCTTCGAGAACTTCTCTCTTGTTTGACATGATCTTCTGCAGTTTAAGTCCCGCCCTGGCGCAGATGCCTTGACTTGCTTTTATTAAGGTAACTGCTTCCTCAACGGTGGGAACCGATTTGAGACCATCATCCACATAGAAGTCTCTTCGTATAAACTCGGCGGCCTCTTTGCCATACTCAGCTTCACCATCATCTGCGGCTTTCTTCAGCCCGAAATTGGCACAGCCAGGGGAACTGCCAGCACCAAAGAGATGCACCTTCATTCTGAACTCAATAACTTCCTTCTTCGGATCTCCATCTTCCCACCACAGGAACCTTAACAAATCGCGATGCTCTTCTGACACCATGAACTGATGGAACATTTTCTTGATGTCGGTCATAAGTGCCACTCTTTCTTGTCTGAATCTGCACAGGATTCCTAGCAGAGTGTTCAATTGATCAGGACCTTGTAATAAGTAATCATTAAGACAAACACCATCAAATTGTGCAGAACAGTCAAAGACCACTCTGATTTGGTCCCTCTTTCTTGGATGATAGACACCGGTGTGGGGCACATAGTTAATCCTTCCATCTTGAACTTTGAGACGGTCTGGCGGTACTTTCTCTGCACACAGGTCAATTACATCCTTCATGAACACTCGGTAATCTTCAAGAAACTTGGGATTTTTCTTGAACCTCGCTAACAACTGGTGCCATCTCTTGACAGCAAGCTGACGGTTGTATGGTAGACACAGTCTGTCCATCTTTAAGGGTAGAGGCATTTCATAGTGGCCATCTGCTCTCTTTACAACACTGTTCTCCAGAATTGAGAGAAACCTTTTGTCTTCCACTGAATAAGATTTGCGCCTTGTAGAACCTTCTACGAAGTCTGACTCCAGAACCTTGATGATCCTTTGCGGGTTGATAATCTCCTTTACCTTAGTTGAAAAGGCAAAGTGTTCATGAGCTTCGCTGACAACTATTTTGTTACACACTGCTTCACTCTTGTCACTTTCATTGGTAGACTTGCAAACCTTGCCGACTATTCCCCATCCCATGAGGGATCTTTGACCATATGGATCATCATCTTTTCCAACGACAACTTCTCGAGGTCTGACAATACTTGGGCAATTGTTTCCAATAAGCAGAGAGATTTCAACATCAGGTTCATACGGCATTAGCTTATCAGCAATAGGGCGTAGATGTTCCCACTCCTGGGCAACACTGGCCTTTGGAATCTGTGACCTACTTGCTGGGATCGAATCTCGTGTGAACAGCATAGGCAACTTCACAGTATGGTCCCGGTTAAAGTCCAACACTTCAAGTCCACATATTCGGCTACTTGGTATATGTACGTTTCGCTCTTGGACTGTTGTTAGTAACAAGTCTGTAGGTGATCCTTGTAAGTTCAGCTGCTCACATAAACTCTGCGACACAAAGCTCACATTAGACTGGTCATCTAGTACTGCATACTGCAAAACCTCCTGACTGGGTTTACTTATGTGGCGAACCCACACTGGCACAATCATGGCGTGATCTGAACCTTTCTCTTGCTCTGGGATTGTACAAACATTTGTACAGTTTGAGATAACCTCAGCATTACCTTTCGGTTGGTGAAGACACGTTGGATGAATTGCAGAACAAACACGACACACAAGTTTGTTCTTACAGGATGCTGCTTGGTGCTGTCTGCTAGAGGCACAACCAAAACACAGGAACTTGTCAAAGAAAAAGTCCTTCCTTTCTCTGAGGGGTATCTCAGCAAACTTCTTACATTTGTCTAAATGATGATGTTCCTTGCAAAACAGACAGAGTTCCTTCTTTCCCTGATTCTGGATGTTTGGGATCTTGTTTTGATCAGTTCCTTGAGTTGCAAAGGAATTTACTTCTTTACCCTTGGTAGGTCTTTTTGTATTGTCAACGGGTTTCACAGTGTCCCTTGTTTTAGTCAGGTCTTCAAGCTCAGGTATGTTTGCTTTCTCAGCACAATCCTTCACAAATGCAGCAAACTCAGTGAAAGGTGGATAGGCTCCATCTCCCTTCTTTGCTCTACACTTCTTCACAATTCCTCGCCATTTACTTTGTAGCTGGACTGGCAGCTTTGAAAGAATTTTAACATTTTCTCTGGCAAAGTCTAACACTTTAAGACTAGGAGTAGTTTCACTGGCAGCTTTTATCTTTTCAAGGAAGTCAGAAAGATCCCTTAGAGTCTCTGCATCCTTGATACCAACTTTTGGCCAATTTTCTAATTTGTTTAGGAAAGCGGAGCCTACAACATTGCAGTTACCATATCTTTCTTTCAGCAATTTCCTAGCAGACTGATAAGCCTCATCAGTTCCAATCAATAGGTACTGTTCAACAACTTGTTTGGGTTTTCCTGAGAGGTATTGATTTAGGAAGTTCAATTTTGCTTGTGCATCCATGGGTTTAGAATCAATAAGGGCATTAAAAGAACTATTCCATGCAGGATACTGAAGGGGGTCTCCATTAAAGACTGGAATTGAAATCTTAGGCAGCTGACCAGAGATAGCTAATTGTCTGTTCACTTGGTTCTGTTCTACAGTGGCGGCTACCAACTTGGTACTTGTTTCCACTAGTTTATCCATGCATTTCTCTAAGATACTGCTAGCTGGTGTGAAGGTTGCTGCTTGGGGACTTAGTGCACTACACCTTTGGGGACTTGGTGTTGTCTGAGCACCACCTACTTGGGACACAGTGTAAATTGGATCCTGAAGAACAGGAGTCTGTGCAATGTCACTAACAGCTGGAATAGATTTGAGGAAATTTTCCATATCCTTATCTTTATCGACTGGAGCAACTAAGTCCAAGTTCTGTTCAAGGTCAACCATTTCTTCCCTTTCTTCCGTTAGGCAAACATTAAGCATAGCTTGATTTTGAGCAAGTTCACTTTTCAGTCTCAGTTCCTCTAACTTTTGCTCTTGTTCTAATTTCATTAACTCGACCCTCTGTTGCTGAACTTTCAACTTTCGCTCTTCCTCTGCAAAAGCCAACTTGGCCTTTAAGGCCGCTTCTTCTTTTCGCAACCGAAACTTTTCAGTTTTGACACTGCTGGTGGAACTACGTTTAGATTTAAGGCTGTCTTTATCCTTTGATGAGACACGACTTGAGCTCTTGAAGCTCCATGCAACAGATCTAGACTCCATTTTCTGCTGTTCAACGATTTCTAGATGTTTAATTTCTGCTTTGATGTCTGCTTCAAAGCTTGACCACTCTCGTTCGGTTTCTCGTATGACTCCTTCAATCTCGTCCAAATTTTCATCAGGATTAACAAACTCTTTAATTCCACCAACAATATCTTTAAATTCGGCATAGCTAACTTGAGCCTCACTTAACCCTTTCTTAAATTTAGAAAGTTCAACTGACTGACCTCTTTCCAATAGCGTAGCTCTCATTAGCTTCACCAGTTCACTTCTCTTTGCTTTCAAATTGCCTATCTTCACATCCATTACGTAATGGTAACCTTTCGTTGTCATGAGACGCTTCCTTACGCCTTCTTCATGTGGACCAACGAGAACTTCTTCGTTGTTACTTGCTGGTGGTACGTAGGAATCTTCTCCGAAACTCGTATCATCTTTGCCGGACATAGTTTTCGGCGGTGTTAACGATTGTTATTGTGGCTGCTTCTAAGTAACTTTACTAGAAGAGTTTCAAACCCAAAACGACGTTTATTCACAGGTAGCGAGTACTGCTCGGCACAATTGCTTCCTTAACACTGAATTACATGGATGCGTGGTTTACCCGAGATAACAATCTGGATGACAAAATGAAAGGAAATAAACTTAAATACCAACACATCGCCGGGAAAAAAGGCTTACAACAATCAGCAAAGGTACAAAAACTGTTCCTTACCGTTTAGGTCTTCGATAACACATGATACGATCCGATGGAAAACGATTTTGTTTATATCTTCAGCACCACGCGATGCGAAAAACAAAACATGGTGGAAAGTACGACTAGTGAGCGGTTACCTAGCACTTAAAGAATGACCGCTGACACACAATCTGGCTGAACTGCAGCCACAGTCTGTTGACTGCTTGTATAGTTTGATGGACGGTTTCAGTCCCCTCGGGTATTCGCAACTACAAGAAAATCATAGTTTTAAATTTGCATTTGTAAGAGATAAACCGCAACCAATTAGAGTTCATCGAGAATCCACATGGGAGCTGTAGTGAGACAAAATTAATTTATGCCAGCAAGTAAGTATATGTCCTTGAAACAAAAGCCATTCTGCGCCATGAGTTTGGCTATTTGACCTCCAACGAGAACATCGCGGATGCTCTGTCCCACATAACTAAAATTCTAGCCTCCAAAAGATGTGTCCAAGATGAAGAGTATGTCCGCGAAGTGACTCTACAAGCAGTACAATCCTACGGATTGAAAACATTGAAGAAGTCCCATTTCAAGAAAACGAATTGAAGCCGGTGGAAAACAGGACACTGGAGCAAGGTCCCAAAAGCCTATGAACTGGTATCCCATGAATTAGCTTGTATTGACCAGGTCGTGCTAAGAGGAACGAAAATCGTGGTTCCCAGAAAACTGATTTGAAGAGTGGTAGATTTAGCTCATGAGGGGCCTCAGGGAGACACAAGGAGCGTTTAAGGTCAAAATATGGTGGCCAAGAATCGATAAAGTAGCAGCATTTCAAACGTCTCGTGACGGAACCTGTGGCGGATGCATAATGCAGCACAAAGTCAGGAGGTGATACTGCGAAACCAGCTACCAGTACTGAGTTGACTGACAATTGCTCAGCCAGAGTCGCTCAGGAAGAGTTAGCAAGCCTCCAAAGGCCTTAGCTGATTATGTACTTCACTGAACATTTCAGAATTTGCTTCCACGAAGGAATTTTTTTAACGTCTTGAACGCTCTTTACATTGGTTTTGATTAGACTGAACATTTATGAGCAGGTTCATATTTGGAACCTTCGTTTAACGTTTATGCTCACACAGTTTAGTGTATTTAACCAGTTTTTGTAGATGTCTGGGACTTAAGCTGTTTAGTTTTCCATTCAGCGGAGGAAAAGAAAGATTCTGGTGGTACTGGGAATTAGCCTACATCCGGGAGCCACATGTAGACTCTGTTGTTGATTAAACATGGCGGTTGTGCTGTCATTGCTGACTTCGTGTCGTTTTAACTTCGATTACGAAACACTACAAGTACTGTGTTATCACCAACAGAAAAAAACGTTTTGTGCGGGGAACCTTCTACACTCTGTGAATGTTACATTTGCAGTTTTGAATGTTTTGTATACGAGCCCTGTTATCAGGGCCGTAGCCAGAAAAAAAACTTATGACTGAGGCAATGTCCCTGGAAGACTTATGACTGAGGCAATTGGTCCATGGTTAGTTCTTTCCTAGGTATCAAGAGAGTTCATTGATAACTATGAAAGAACAAAGGCTAAAGAAATGACCGAGCCAAGTGCCTCGTTGGCCTGTTCACTGGCCATCGAATATATTCTGCAAAAAAGAAAATTCTTTTTTTGTTCAGTCACCAGCAAGCAAAGCAAAAATTTATCTAATATCCAAGATATTATTTTCTCGTTACGTTCTGGCGCAAAGCTCGTTCTCCTGGACAGTTCAAGCGGAAAATAAACCAACATTAAGTCAATAGTTATTTAGCAACAATAATTTTAACGTTTTTGTTTTTACTTACATTTGTTCATTTTTCCATTAGGCCAATATTGTATTTCTCTCTGAAGTATGACTTGTTTTCATTTACACTGAGACTATTTATCAGGATCTAATGTTTGCTATCAAGGTGAGTTGAAGTTTATGCCAAAATGTATGCTAATGTCCACTGTTAGTTAAAAACAGTTTGATAGCATGGAATGTTGATTTTTTGCGTGTGCTGCTAACTTCATAGAGACGGTTGCGGTGATGTGGTAAATTTGAACCCTATATAAAAAGTTTAAGATAGTTCTGAATCCACTCCACAGATGTTTTAAACTTTGCGAACAGTTACGTCTTGTATGCCATGCTGATTACAATTCTTTGATTAAAGTTGGGGGTTACAGAGCCTATTTTCGACTTATAAGCGCTTAAAGCTAAAGTCAAGGGTGTTTTTAGCAGGTCATATTGTTGCTATGCTAAGTTTATTATGTCGGACAATTGACAGCAACATGCTCATCAATGAGTGAGCAGTTTTTTTGATTCCATCATTTTGGCATCAACAGATGTAGATTGGGTAAATGACCCATCGAAATATACTCTTGGAAAGTACTGGAAAAAGTTTCGAGCCACCTTAAAACAGTTTAATAGCATGGAAAGTTAATTGATTATTTGTGTACCGCGAATTGCATAATTTGAGTGCCATACAACAGGTCTTCACCCTCCCCCTTGCACTAAGACTGTTGAAACAACAGTGACTTGTTCTCGACATGATAAATTTAGCTAAGATTGGAAGAAAAGAACGATTCCTTCGAGAAAGGAAACTTATTCCACGTGATCCACATTATTTTACCAAATCTACGTCAATTTAGAGCTTTCGGAGCGCATCAAGGGTTTATCGAACTTTGCATCAAAAATTGCGGCTGTGCCTTCTTTTTTATATCAATTACCTCATATTATTGTTTTGTTAACAGTGTATATTTTCCTCCAATGAGAAAGTCAAGGGAAGGGTCTCTAGTAAGGCAAGTTTCAGAATTGTTTCAACTGCTATTTTAACACAAGTGGGTTTATAAGATATAATATATTTCAACTGAGGAGAAAGACAACATTGATCATCGCAGTTATGAACGCAACGTAAGAAGTGTTGAAGTTAACGCCTGAAAAAAATTCATGTTTAGACGGAACTCGAACCAACGACCACCTGTGCGATGACGGTTCAGTGCTCTGCCAACTGAGCTATGAAACCAACTGGGAGCTGGTAACTTTTTGATGCTTAATTTTTTTTTTTTTAAAAATGTTGTTGCTTTATCGTCGATTTTTCCCAAGGTTATGGTGTTCTCTCCTCCAGACTATTTTATAATTACTTATAATCCAAATGGAACATTGGAATTCAAAGGAAAGCGTTACTTAGTTCTTTGTGTGTCATTAAATGTATTTAGACGCTGTGGGCGCAAATTGTTTGAACTCTCTGGTCACGTTAACAGCATTTTATTCTAAATACTATTAATTTAGCTATATTTTGTCACAATTGAAGCGCGTTTAGCCTTTAGAGGCTACTGAATAAAAAAAAAAGTTAAAAAAGCACTCTTGATCGCATCACAGCCGACCTTCCCAAAAAATTGGTCCGAATGCGAGAAGTTAATAAAAGACCTTGCGGAAAAAGAAAAAAAAAAGAAGCAGACAAGCGTGCTTCTCTTCTCTAAGCTGTTTAATAACCGCTTTATTTGATTTACGATGCCAATATTTCTTTCAACCACTATACTTAATAGTCTCCTGATATCAGAAAATTTTGTAATCTGCTAAAATTAAAGTGAGCTTCTTTGTGACTGAAAAAAGGAAAATCTTTATACAATTTCTACCTTTTTGTGAAAGTGAAATCTAAATAGTATATATTTTCTTTTACTATATTTTTAAGAACCAATTTTTCTTTTTCCTTTGAGACTCACAAATTTAAGCGTAAGCTTTCCTTATCTAGGGTTCGAAGCAAATTATTAAAAATGCACATATCAACAGACTTATCAAAAAATACAACAGACCTAATTATTCAGGGGAGCAAAATATAAAAAAAATGCTTTTCAATACCTCTAATGCCGAGAAATTATATTCCAGTGCATGCTTTCGAGATTGATGCAAACCTTTCATCCCTGTTAAGAACTATATCAAACACGAGAGACAGTGTTTCGTCGGGATATCCAAACACAGAGAAGAAAGTTGAAGAATACGACGCGCAGCGGAGTATTTTTGACGAAATTTGAGGTGTTTGGATAGCTGATGAAACACTGTCTCGACTGTTTGATATATCTTCACAATCGAAACAAAAACTAAGGAGTAAACAGAGAAGTAAAACCGTCAAAATCTATGTTAATTAAGACCGGGTTAGCAAACTTCTTTCACGGTTGTGAATTTCTTTGTTTTAACTTGATGAATTAATAATGAGTTTGAGAATTGATATAATAATTCACTTCTTTCCACAGGTAGACAAGTAATTACCAATCAAAAAGCAATACGAAAAGGACAGAGCTTTGAGATGTTGTCTTTATCTGAGTGCATCCCCTGGATGGTTGTAGGATTAGCTGAGTCTGTTGCTATAGTAACACTCAACCTCTGTGCGATAATTGTTTTTATAAGAAATCGTAATCTCCGCAAGCGTAGCACGTATCTGGTGATAAATTTGGCAGTTATAGATATGTTTGTTGGAGGAGTTGTTGTGTATAATCTGCTCTATGTGCCTGGAATAAACTGTAATTTGTGGCATTCAATTGAACATGGGATATTTCTTTTCATAGGGGTACTCAGACTTTTGTTATATTATGGTTCATTAACAAACATCACCAGCATTACTTTAGAGCGGGTGCACGCCACATTCTTGCCGTTCAGGCATCGCGTGCTTGAAAAATGGGTATATGGATTAATAATTGCTGTTGTTTGGGTTACATCTGGGTTGACATCAGTATCTTTTGCACTTCTTGTTCTTTTTGAAGACATACAGTACGCTTTTTACTTAGAACTTACATTTTTGTCAATTTGTCTTTTCGTTATTTGCATTTCTTATACGTGCATTGTTATTAAAGTCCGTTGTGGAGCGCAGCCTCAACACCATGGTGCAGCCAGTTGAGAAAGAAAATTGACCATGACATTGTTGATTGTGATTGTTGTATCTCTTATTTTGTACCTGCCATATGATATATTCTTCTTTGTTTTTTTTATCAGTGAATCAGACATGTTTCAGTCACTGCCCATTCATTTAAATAATGCATTGTTGTTTTTATTGTTTGCAAACTCTCTTGTAAATCCTATATTGTACGCTATTCGGATGCCAGAATACAGATCAGCTTTTCTTTCACTCTTTCGAAAAGGAGCTTACCAGCAAAGACAAGTTGCGGTGCTACCTCTTCGCAACATTTAACGCAGATAATATGAAAAGCTATTCCATTTGTTCTCTGTGCCTGGCTTTGTTGTATTAACAGTAACCCAAATTTTCAACGGATGAGCAAGATGTGGGAAAGAGATATAAACCTCTTAAAAAGGTTTGACCTGATAACACTCAACATAGTGTTAAGGAAAATTCATAAGATTACAGAGCCGGGTTGTTGAAAGCCCGATTAAGTTAACCTAGGATTAGCCAGAATTTGGATTTCAGTTTGTAATTTTTCGCTCCAGTTTCCTCTTTACATTGTTTGTATTTCAGTTTTTAGTTTAAATATTCTTGACCTGCACAACAATAAACTGAGGGAAAGACTTCTACACGAAGTCTTTCATTTTACTTTTAATCCTGGGTTAGCGCCAACCAGCTTTCGAACAACCCAGGCCAGGTGTTTTATTGTGTATGTAAAAATAAATATATTTTCTTGACGGAGTACATGTACGCGTTAGTTCGGTGAATTCTGTTATGCAGTTTGACGGTTTGGAAAGATGAATGAATAGATAAGCGCGCGCATCACCGGATGTGAAGTAATGACTTCCCCTTGAATTTAGATTTTTTCTTTCTGTAGAACCGTTTTGTTAGCCATATAATAAACAACTTAATAGCCTCGACCGTTCGGTCGTTACGGGAAAATCCCAAACTTCGGCCTACCGTATTGACCTCGCTATCGCTCGGTCAATACGGCGATGCCTCAGTTTGAGATTTTCCCGTAACGACCTCACTCTCGGTTATTTTAAAAGTAGTTAGTCATGTTATACCATCTTGAGTGCGACTATGTTTGTAATTTTCAAGCACTCAACATTTCACTGCAGTCAAGCTAATATGGGTGCAGAAAGTTTCTGCTACGCGAGGAAATAATCAAGGAGACTTAAGAATTGCCACAATAAATTGCTCGTGTACACGAGGCCTTAGGAGTTAGAACACTCCAAACTCGTCCCTAGGTTTGCAGGGCAGGACCATCTATGGAATAAATAGCAAAAACAACACTAAAAACAAAGAAAAATGCTATAAAGCCAGAATTCTGGAGTAAAAAATTTCAGAGTAAAAAAAAATGGAATTGACTTCGTTGACATTATTATTATCTCCACCATGGAAATCAAATCTGCATAACATATTACCTAATTTAGTCCTGACACTAGGGAAGGGGTTGAATTAATCAGGTAACATTACAGTTTTAATAAATATATCAACGTTAGGTAGATTCTACTCGATTTGTGATATCACATGTCTGACTATTGCTGTATATTAGAAGATACAAATATGCATAAACTCCTATTATTAATCGTATATTATTGAAACTTAATAGCGAAGATATTTGTTTACAAACATTGTTTTTGTTATTTTAATGTTGAAAACGTTAAACAAAAGAACTCTTTGTTTTACCAGCCAATAGTTCTCTGGTTGGCATATTAATAACAATAGGTGACGTCACTGATATCTTTGCTATACTTAAATAAATCTTTGGTTATGTCTATTGATGTAAATAAAAAGATAATAAATTTATGCTGATGTTGGAAACTGAATTTTTCGATACGTGAAACTGTTACAGATCCATTTCTTTGCAAGCATTTACAAGCTGATACAGCTTTGAGGGGGAATACTCCCAGATATGGGCTTTATAGGTATGTGCCGGGGCATAGGATAGGGTTTCTGAGGTTCGTGATCCTTTAATAGCATTGTGCACCCTACGTTATCTTTAGATAGGGAACTTGCCCAGCTTAAAGTGCCAGTTCGATCAAATTTTCCGAAATCTATGTTTGTGGATTTTTCGAAAGTTTATGTAGCGGTTACTTACCAGGCCAAGCAGTTTTTCAACCTGAGTACTGGAAGTCCGTTTTTTCCCACGGTATTTCTCGCAATTTTTCGTCCGCCATTAATCGGCCATGTTCCTACCGTGCAGTAGGAGGCATGGGCCTAGTGACGTCATACTCGTAACGAAAACCTACGCATCATAAACAAGATCTACTAACTCGCATGTTTCTCGTCTATTTTTTCACCAGTAATAGGCGAATGTAGAGTTAAAAATGCCGGGGACAAGATGTGTTGTGGATAGTTGCAGTAATATTGCTGATCTCAATACCGGAGTCTCTTTGCACAGTAGTCCCGTACTAAAGGAAAGTGCGCGATGCTTGTTGGTGATTTTGCGATCTGTTCTAAACACTTTGAAGTACTGCCTTGCTTTGGGTGTACAATATAGATGCCTGGATATAAACGGAAACTCCAGCCAGGGTCGATTCAGAACATATGGAAAGATACTGGAGAAGAAAAAAACAATTTAAGGAAATCCGGTGGGAAATCCAAGCGAACCAAGTCGAAATCAACTGAAGAGGATCGTAAACAACAAGTAAGCCATTTAAAGACAACGGAAAAATTAGAATTGAGTACTGCCTATAAGCGAAATAAAACAGATAATGTATTGGGAAAATATAGACACTGAACAGAGAGAAAGGAAGATTTACAGTCGTACAAGATATATGAATCACGAGTTGAGTAGTATCACTAAAGAAATCAAACAAGATGAGTCAGTTTTCTAATCTTTTGCAGAGTATTTTCAAAGATGTAATTTGTTTATCTTTTTGAATTTTTTCGGGCATAATTACAATGAAAAGGCGAAAATATGTAAAACAACTAAGAAGCGAAAATAATTCAAGGTTGAAGATATTTTTTTGATTGAAGTCCGAACAAAGTGATAACAGAAGAAAATAAATCCGCGAAGTTGTATATTGGCATCATCTAAGGCACCACAGACACTAAGCGCTAGCACAATTACAGGAAGTAGAAATACAAATCACATCAAATCATTGTAGGAATCTCTTTCTAAAGGGACAAAGTCGTCACAAAGTCTTAAAGTAGGCAGCTGATTTTGCAATTTTTTTTTAAAGAATCAGATACATGTGGATGGTGAGTAGACGGTGAGTTTTTGCTGCTTTTAAC
>JAHPZR010002948.1:25000-49658 GCA_019787425.1 Platygyra sinensis | reverse complement strand
TATCTCGTAGTCTTGTTCACAACACTACGTCATCAGGGCATTTTGGCCGCGCGATTCGAAGACCATTTTTGAGAGCAAAATCGCACAATTTTCAGGTGTTATAAAATCGCCAATCTTTTTCAAACACAGTTCAAACTTTGGAATAGCGTCTTTAAAATGTTGAACTTTCAAACTACTGAAAAACTGATTTCGCTTCATATGCACTTTAAGGGTGTGAAGGACATTATGTTGAATTATGATTAAGTTGACATCTGGAGAATCCGTAATCCCAATAGCAAGAAATTTTCTTGGAGACAAAAAAGCCCAATTATTCAAAGACGCCTCGATTATTGGCTCATAAGTGATTTATTACAAGATGACGTAGCTAAAGTCGACATAGTGACAGCTATAAGAACGGATCACCACCCAATAACATTAGAAATTGACAGTGATCAGCAGCGTGGCCCATCTTTTTGGAAGTTCAATAACAGTCTCTTGGATGACGCTTTTTTCTTTGAGCGTTTCCGTGAAAACTTTCCAAAGTGGATTGAGGAAATTACTTTCTGCGATGATTCAAGAATTAAATGGGACTGGATGAAATTCAAAATTCGGGGAGAAAGAATATCGTATAGCAAACTGAAAGCTAAAGAAAGGAGAAATAGAATTCAAATAATCGAAAACAGGCTCAAAATGTGTGAGGAAAAAATAGCAGAATCACCGACACAAGAAAATCTTGCCAACCTCGAATCGGCCAAAACAGAGTACGAAAAAGAGTATGATTACATTGTAAGAGGCTCAATCATTCGTTCCCGCGCTACATGGTTTGAACAAGGGGAAAGAAACAGCAAGTACTTTCTGAATCTGGAAAACAGAGATAAGAAAAAACGCTGCCTACGAAAGCTTATTCGAGTAAATGGAGAGGAGACTACTGTTCCGGACACTATTATGACTGAAATTCACAATTTTTATTCGGAACTTTATGACGAGAAGTCGGGATTACAAACTGACTATTTAACCTGCCCTTTTCTGGAAGATACCCTCTCATCTCCTAAGTTAACTGACTCGATGCGAGAAACGTGTGAGGGCCAATTAACATACACTGAATGTTTTAAGGTTCTGTCCACCTTTAGTAACGATAAAACACCTGGAAATGATCGGATCACTATAGAATTTTACAAGTTCTTCTGGTCAGAAATCGGAACGTTTCTAGTGGACTCATTAAATTATGCGTATCTTTATGTGAATTATCATATTCGCAAAAACAAGCTGTAATAACTTTAATTGAGAAAAAGGACAAAGATAGGAGATGGATAAAAAACTGGAGACCAATTTCTCTGGTAAATGTTGATGTTAAAATTGGCTCAAAAGCTATCGCTAAAAGGCTAGAGAACGTCCTACCACATTTTATTCACTATGGTCAGAATGCCTTTGTGAAAGGACGAACAATTTTCGATGCAACTCGTACGATAAGCGATGTTTTGGAATTTACAAAAATGCGAGACTACCAAGGTATAATGACTGTAATTGATTTTGAGAAAGCCTTCGATTCTTTAAACTGGAACTTCCTTCACAAATCGCTAGAATTCTTTGGCTTTGGAGAATCCTTCTTGGGGTGGATCAAGACGTTCTATAAGAATATATCAAGTTGTGTTATCAATAGAGTGAATTCGGATAACCCGTTTCTTATATGCTAACGAGAATCACTAAATGGTAATGAGAAAAGCAATTAAGAAAGCACGCGTAATGCAAACTAAAATCAATGGCACTTCCCATTCGAGGAAAAATCCTAGTTTGATTTTCCGCAAATTCGCAATGACAAATGGAACTGCATTTTCCGAAATTTACGAGCACAAGTTTTCTATTTGACCGAACTAAAATTCCGGTGTGAATTTCCGTAAATTTCCATGGGCAAATGGTACAGAGTTTTCCCATGTGAAAATTGACAAGCCGGAATTTTTCAATGATTTCTAGGTGTAAATCACACAGGACACTGAAATGTCGACATCATGACTTTTTATAGACCACAACAGCAGGGACCTTATACAAACCACAACGGCAGTGAAAATGTTGCAAAACAAAGGGTTTAATGAGTCGTACAATGTTTCTGCACGCGTTCTAAACCTTTGTACATTTCCTAGCCAGCCTATACGCAAAACAAACATTATTATTATAAAACGCTTTCTTCACGAAGTTAGCTGCAGCTAGTATTTATCGACATAAAAGTGGAATGATTGTAAAGTACTTCCATTTTCGGATACGCGTCTCTGTCATCCTTGCGTGAGATGTCCAGCTCGCTGTGATTGCGGCCAAAACAACTAGTGTTGAATAGCAAATCGCGAATTTACATAACTTCAAAAAAAAGGGCAATCTTGTGGGGTATACCCAAATCTTCGAACGTATTTTCCTCGAAATGCCCGTTCCATTTGATTTTCATCACGGAATTTCCAGAACTTTCGGTTGAATGGTTTGCTTTTCGGAAATTCAACAATTTCCAGATTTTCTGGAATATTTCCCAGGAAATTTCGGTACCATTTGTCCCCGTTTCAAAAATTTCGACATTTTGGTTCGAATGATAAGCGCCCATTGTTTTATTTTAGACCTTGAGCTTCTGATAGGGGTTGGTAGATCTGATAAGGGGTACGATCAATTGCACCAGCGACAATAGGAAATTCAGGTCGGTTTTCCATTAGATTGCCCCATTCCAGAACGTTTGGCCATCTGATTTGGTTCTGGAAGTATCTCCAAAGTTCTGGTAGTGTTCTGTATACAATACGAATAACAGAGGTTGGATCAATGTCAAAACAGAGTGCAAGTGTATCCACGTGGAGATATTTCTTGAACCACATCATCACAAGTACAATCTGATTGATAATATTTATCTTTTGTCGTCGTTGACGTCTGCGTGGAAGTCCATCTAATGTTAAATGAAGGAGCATTGGCATCAGATCGGTGGCTAATTTTTGAAAGGACCCCGGAGTTTCACCAGTATTTCTCCAGAACAAATGGGCTTGTCGTGATATCGGGAAAAAACATCTCGACTGCAAAACTGTTCTCCATAAAAATTCTCAAACAACCTATGCTGCAAAGGGAAATGATTTTCGTCTGGCGGTGGTAGCTGTAAAGTCACGAACGTAAGCAAAATGGCAAGAATATTCAAAAGTACCACGCGTATTTCGTGCACTTCCATGGTCGTTTCCCTCACAAGGAATTCTGTGGCTAATATTTTAATTTTTCCAGTACATTCCAACATGAAAACTATCTCATGCGTCCAAAAACTGGTAATTAGAATATTGTGTCTCATTAGCATAATTATAAGGAACGGGTTATACGAATTCACTCTAATAATGGTTTTTCCACTCCCTCTTTTAATGTTAAACGGGGTGTTCGACAAGGCGACCCATTCTCGCCATCTCTTTTTATAATAGTACTTGAATTATTGGCATTATCCATACGTAATAACGATCAAATTAAGGGTATTGCAGTGGACGGTTCTGAAATCATATTAGTTATATTTGCTGATGATATGACATCATTTGTTAGGGACAAACTCTTGTACCGGAACCTTTTTGATACTATCGATCTGTTTAGTACATACTCCGGATTGAAGGTTAATCACGACAAAACGGAAATTCTTCTACTAAGGAATATGGAAGTAAACAGCTCAGAACTAGGTGTTAATGAAATAAATAAGGTTGTAAAAATTCTAGGAGTTCATTTCACCTTTAATCAGTCACTGTTTTATAAGCTTAACTTCGAATCTATCGAGAAATCTTTGAGACGTTTGTTGAAGGGCTAGAGCTGGGGAGGTCTGACTTACACTACTTGGAAAAATACAAGTGATCAAGTCTTTCGCGATACCAAAGATTTTATACAGGGTCGTTCTCGTTTCAAATAGAAAAGAGTTTATCAAAAAATAAATGCTCTACTATATTCCTTTGTTTGGAAGGGAAAAGATAAAGTAAAGCGTGCGGCATTTATTAACCCTATCGATAAGGGAGGCTTGAAAATGCTCAACATTGAGTCAATGATTTCTGCCCAAAGAATAATGTGTATCAAGAGATATCTCTCCACCGATCCCACTAGCTGGAAGATTTTTCTCGATTTCTATCTTAAAAAAGTAGGTGGGGGGGAATTCTTGTTCCATTGCAATTTTTACTACAATAAACTACCGATAACTCTTCCAGAATTTTATAAAGAATGCATTGTGGCATGGACTCTTTTAAACGAGGACAACCCTTCCTCATCCTCTGAAATAGCTAATCAGGTCATATGGAACAACCAGTTCATTTGCATTGAATCTAAGTCAATTTATAACAGTAGTCTGATTAGTCTTGGAATTGTAAGAATTGGAGACCTCTATGACACACGGGGAGAATTCAAGTCGAACAAGGAACCATTATATTCAACCCTCTCACCAGTTGAACATTTTCTACTTTTCAGTCTCTTCAGTGCTTTTCCAGAAGAATGGCGCAAAATATTAAAAACAAATAAAACTTCAATCTCCTCAGAAACTCACGATCTAATCCTAACTGATTTCAAGTTACGTATTGAAGAGAAAAAAGTCAATTTCCAAAACCTTAAATCAAAGTTATTATATGACAGTTTTGTATCTAAGATATCCAGCATACCAACAGCGCAAAAGAAATATAATGAGGCTTTCATCACGCACACATTCCAGTTAGACTGCCATAAGATATATCTACTGCCCTTCAAAACAACATTGGATACTAAATTGAGAGAATTCCAATATAAAATATTAAACAGGATCTTATACACAAACAACATGCTGTTTAAGTTTAAAAAAGTAGATTCTCCCTTATGCAATTTTTGTGGGAAGGAGTTGGAGACCATAGAACATCTCTTTTTCCATTGTGCAAAAGTAAGCATGTTTTGAGATGATTTAAAGGTTTTACTTAATTCTTCAAATATAACTATTACGTTGGATATCAAGAATGTCCTTTTTGGGATTTTAGATGCAGATAATATAAGCATTCTAGTCAACTACATCCTTCTTGAAACTAAATACTTCATTTACCGCTGTAAGTTAAATAAGGGCTCTTTACGTATAAGGCTGCTAGTCGGTAAATTTAAAAAGACATTCCAAATTGAACGTTTTATCGCAAAAAAAAAGACAAAATCCAGTTCCACGATAAAAAATGGAAACCTCTACTCCCATTAATACAACAGTAGCTGTTACCCAAGCTTCGGTTTTTCTAAGATTCCCTAAATTACTCTTTAGCTTAAGTTCAAGTTGAATATGTGTTTTAATCCTTGTTGTGTAGTGTAGTGTAGTGTAGTGTAGCGTAGCGTAGTGTAGTGTAGCTTAGTGTAGTGTAGTGTAGTGTAGCGTGGTGTAGCGTAGTGTAGTGTAGCGTAGCGTAGTGTAGTGTAGGTAGTGCAGTGTAGTGTAGTGTAGCGTAGTGTAGTGTAGCGTAGTGTAGTGTAGTGTAGTGTAGCGTAGTGTAGTGTAGTGTAGTGTAGTGCAGTGTAGTGCAGTGCAGTGTAGTGCAGTGCAGTGTAGTGCAGTGTAGTGTAGAGTAGTGTAATCTTTTTTGTTGTTGTTGTTTTCTTTTCTGTGTAGTCTCCAAGGTAATTTTTGTAGGTATCGATCTGTATGTTCTTGTAGTATGCATGTAAAAGAAAATAAATAAATAAAATGCAAAAAAAAAAAAAAGTAAAGGAAACCCTTGGATTCATTTTCTCATGGTTATCATGGCTAGCAATATTGCTTGTGGGCGCGTACGCATGACGGTGACGACAACAGTGGAGTGGAGTCTCACAACATGGCGGCCATACTCCAGCTGATACATGTAGACTGACAGAGACATGCATCCTCGATTTGTAGCGGAACTATGTCATCTTTTCTTGGGGAAATTTTTTTAAAGAAAAGAAAACTCATGCATATCAACAAACCATAGTATGGCAAGCCGATTGTAGCAGTATTCAATAAATGGATATTTAAATTGAAAGAGTCTATTTTAGTTCAATTCAATGCGTAAATTTTTGTTCAATGTAGTTTTTTTGGTTCAACTTCTGATTTGCATTCAACACTTTTTGCCCAAACACTTTCGTATCCTTCAATGCGATTGCTTCGGTTCAACCTTGTTTTTTTATTTCAATAGCACATTTTGCATTCAACATTTTTTATTCCGTTCAACGCGATTTATTTTCGTTCAACAATTTATTGCACAGCGGTTGACCGAAAGAAATTCATCCCAGTCTTAGAATTCAGTCTTAGAATTCTAACTGGCCTTCATAGCAGGTGTCATGAAAACTCAAACCCCGAAAACTTAGACCTTAGACCTCAGACCCTGAAAACTCAGAGAAAAAAGTATCTTAAACATGTACTATGTTTCTATCAAGTTCTAGAAACATGAGTGAAAGTTTGGGAGAACGAAAAAGGCTGCGGGAACACAAACCGCAGGCAAGTTTTTCCACAGCTTTTTCAAGTTCTCAGAAACTACAATTCTCGAGTGTTTCTATAACTTGATAAAAACACCAAGAACATGTTTTCTATTTCTTTTAGAAAACACCACAATAAAAAGGGAAAACAATTTGTTAACTTTGATTATCAAAATGTAAATTCTCTTTGCTTGCACCATCATTACGTCAAAAGCTCGTGGTAGCTCTGAGTTTCTATCACAATTTTTATCCAATCAGCGCGCGTTTTTCTTAGGACTGTTTTCTAAAATGTTCTAGCAACGTTCCTGACTGCTTGTATGATTAGTTGCAGATACTGAGTAACTTGGTTCAAACCAATTTAATGTGATGCAGTGGATTACAATAAAAAGATAGTTGCCACCTGAATTGTTTCCCAACATCAACATGAAAAGCAAAAAATTGAAAGTAAGTTACCAACAGAAATCAACATATTTTTTTTCCTTTAAAGAGCAAAATCAAACAAAAAGAAAGGGAAGTCAGCAAGCAATTAGGCATTATTAAGTAGTTTGGTTAAAAAGAAATTGATCTGATGCATTTTTTAATAAGAGGAAAAAAGACACTAAGTGCCAGGACCAGAACCTGGTTTGTTCCCCGACATTTCACATGAAAAGAAAAGGACAAAAATCAGTTATTACTAGAAACTATAACTTAATAAGAAATAAATCAAAGAATCAAAAACAGTAGACACGAAAAAAAAAAGGTGACAAAAAGATAACAAATCAAGATAATTTTTCTTCCTTTTGGGAACAAAATCAAAGAAAAAGAAAGGGAAGTCAACAGGCAATTGGGAATATTAAGTAGTTTGGTTCAAAAGAGATTGATCTGATGCATTAATTTTTGAATAAAAGCAAAAAAGACACTTATAATTACCACCTGGTTTGTTCCCCCAACATTCCACATTGTTATTACTAGGGAACTATAACTTAATAAGAAGTAAATCAAAGAATAAAAAACAGAAGACCACCAAGTAATTGGATAAGAATCTATAGTTTGGTTTAAAAACAACTGGTGTAAAATGATTATAACTCACACCCTGATTTGTTCCACAACATCCACATGAAAGAGAAGAGATAAGAATCTATTAGTAATAGTTAATTGAGAATGGCTATGTACATCGAGCCAGGGGTGGTACATAATGAAAAAATCAAAATCCTTCATATTTCATCAAAAGATCATATATCACCCATACACGACTTTCATAATGGCGGAACGCTCGGGCGGAATGGTAACTACAAACACCAAAGCGAGGCCAGAAAGGCCTCGAGCGTCATGCATTTCCAACATGGCAACTGCGTTGGCAGCATGTGACTCGATTCTTACCGAAGCCGATATACCTGGAGCCTCATTACGTGGGCGAAAACCATCGGAGCTCAAGAACGAGGAGTTAAAGTTTTGGTTAAGATGTAGAGATGACCCGGCGAAAGGCCTCAAAACGAAAGCGGAGCTTGTGAGGAGGTGAGAAATTGGTTTGTTTACGGTTTGTTTCTCATACGTTGGTAAGCTCATGTTCTGACGCCGTATACAAATGTAATGTTAAGCTTATATCTACTTCTTTTTTAGAGTCGAGGATTACATTAAATCTGGTAGGGACAAGAATATTGTGGATCCAGATCCTAATCAACTGTACACCCGGAGATAACAGAAGAAAAGCTTAGATTCGTCGAGCAATGTTCCAGATGTTCCTGTCGATAATCGTACTCGAAGAAACGTCAGTTATCCAACCAGTGGATGGGGCACTTCCTTAGAGAAAATGCCGCTGTTTACTCGAGCAGAAATGAACGAGCACGTTTTAAGATCGGGAAAGAATCTTGGAAATAAAGACCATCATTCCGTGCCAACAACGCTTCGAAAAGCAAAGACTTTCCTGGAAGATGAGTATTTGCATGACATCGTAGCAACCAGTGATCATGCAGCAATGTTTTTATTTTCAAGCCAAGTGTTGTCACAGTTTCAGAAAAAATGATCCTCCACACCAGCTGAAACTAGCCTTGTGTATTGTCAAAGGAGATGTTCTTGACTCTAGCTGTACCTGTGTGGCCAGAAAAGTTGGCTTTTGCAATCACATTTCAGCTTTAATGTTAAAAGTTTGCAAATTTGCTCTATTCGAGGCAAAAAGTACAAAGGACTTGAACCAAGAACAAGATGAAAATCCAGAGCTTGCCTGCACGTCCCAACTGCAAAAATGGAACAAGAAAGGTGGTGGAAAAAACATTGTTCCGCAACCAGTTATGGATGTCATGGTTAGAAAGAAAAAGCTGGATGAGCCTAACAGCTCTCGTGGAGGTGTGAAGTGCCTACTGTATGAGGCCCGAAAGCAACCTCAGCCTGATTTTGATGGGCATAAAGCTTTTAAGGCTGAGCTGGCAGAAATTGATCCCAACATGGGCTTTTCACACATGAACAGAGAAGCAAGCTCAGTTCCTGAACTCACTGAAACAAAATTTGGCAAAACCCCCATTGGCTCTGTCCTGAGTTATCAGACCTCATTTACTGAGTCAAATTTCTCTGTTGAAACAGATCTAACCACTGTTCCACGAATTACAGGTCCTACTGCTGACATTGCCCACCACCCTCGATTTCCTATGCACGTGACAAATGAAGAAACCATGGTAATACCCCGAGTTCTCACAGCTGAGGAGCAGACAGTCTTGTCTAGCTTGAAAGTAGATGAAGAAAAAATTCACAACATTGAGAGCAGTACAAGAGAACAATCGGATTCTGAACATTGGAAAAAGGAGCGCACATACCGGTTTACTGCATCCAGCTTCCAGCTTATTGCACGCCGGCAAAGGAATCATAGTGCCTTTGCACAATCTTTGATGCATCCTAAGCCCTTCTCATCCAAGTATGTCGCCCACGGAATCAAATACGAGCCTATTGCTCTTCAGGAGTATCAACAATATATGTTTAATCGAAAAACACCTGTAGCTGTTCTTAGAAGTGGCCTTGTGGTGTCTAAAAGTTTCCCAGTGCTTGGTGCGTCACCAGATGCTAAAGTCATCGATAAAGGTTGCTCCATTTGTTTTGGATTGGCAGAGGTGAAATGTCCATATACAAAGTTCAATGTTACACCATTGGATGCATGTTCCGACCCAGACTTTTTTTATGGAAAAAGTGGATGACAAACACTGCAGACTGAAAAGGGATCATGCTTATTATGCTCAACTTCAAGGACAAATGGGTGTCTCAGGAGCAAAATGGTGTGACTTCATTGTATACACGAGCAAAGGAATGTATGTACATTTGATCCGAACTATTGGCAAACACTAAGGAATCAACTGTTGCAGTATTATTTTGAACATTTTATTAAGTTTGCTGCTGTGGATATTCAGAATGCAGCAGCAGGTACATCTAGTTAGGTATTTAGCATAAACTGTTTCAAAATTTGTATGTTCCATATTTATTCAAATATAAATGCCTCAGACACATGTATCTAGTTTGTTTTGAATGCACACCTCCCCAAAGAAACTTGGTTTGCAAGAGACACCCAGGGCAGTTATTCAGGAAATGTCATGGCACATGCATTATTCACTCTTTTAAATTTTCCTTTCCATTTTGCATAACCCATTAAAGCTAAGGCTATCATGGCCAATCTCTTCTGGCTGAGGCTTGAAGTATAAATTCACCTATATTAAATTTTGTTCAATTCATTCTAGTTCTGAGATGCTGCCTGAATATCTAGACAAGTATATGATTGTATATGATATCTATTATTGATGGAGAGGGTTTGGTCACTCTTGGAATATTGTGATTCTCAAACAAGAGTTTTGTTTGCTTGAAATAATTCTTATTCTCCATATTGTAAAGTTAATAATTTCAGTGAATTCAGCTGAGCAGAAAGAAATTTTCAATCCAAAAATATGTTGGAACAATATCTTTGCACTTGCTATCTATAGCTACCATTTGTTTATATAATATCAGTTTATGAAAACATAGAATTGTTTGATTATTGCAATGCATTCATTAAATATGCCTAATTCATTACATTAAAAGTTTTGACTTGACTCTAAGACTTTTGAGTAAAACAAAATCAATTCCACTGCCAGTGAGGCTTTGCTAAATTGCATGCACTGGTATTACTTTTTTGTTTCTTTTGCTTGATTTCACCAAGCCTCAAGACCATGTTTCTATGCTTATATGATGTACATAATACTGTACATAGGGCTGTAAACTGGGCATTAATTGTTATGATTGTTTTTAAAAAATAAACTGCATCTGAAATAAGTATAATATACATGTACAATATAGTCTTATTGTTATTGTTATAATGCTAATCACCCATTTTTTGAACCATATTATTCACACAGATATAATGTTTGACTGAGCATTGACTAAGAGGGCACAAACTGTCCACATTTGATTTACAATCCCAAACTGATGAAGAGGTATTACGTACCCCATCCCAGACATGAAAGTTTTTTATTTTGTTTATTGCTCGCTCCACATGAATTCGCAAGCTTGCAATTTCTTGTGTCCTGATAACATCATCAGCTGGCATTTGGCTTGAACTCCCAAGAAAGGGAGGGATGTTCAATGACACCCCCAAGGGTAACAAATCTTGAACAGTGAATCCTTTATCTGCCATAACTGAATCGTTGTCTTGGAAAGGCAAATCCAAAAATCCACTTCGCACCACTATCTCCCTGTCAGAGATGCTTCCAGTGTAGAGTTGGCTTATGAATGTTATTGCCCCTCCAGGACTGATGCCAATCAAAGACTTTAAAGTTGTGTGATGCTTATAATTACTAAATAATTCACCATTTAAATGCAGACTACTGGGCATTTGACACCTGACTTCAGTGCAATCAATGATAGCCCTGGTTGATCTATATTTGACCTTGAAATCCTCAGGCATTGTTTTGTCTATTACATCCCTTGAAGGCCAAATGTTAATTTGACCAAGTTTTAAATACATGAAATTTATCCAGGTGATAAGAATCCTGCTTACTGTCGACGTTGAAATCTGGAAAAGGTGGGCAAGATGTTCCTCTCGAAAGCCTTGTCTAAGTCTGCACAATACTAGAAAAAATTCATCAATGGGCCTTAGGGTTCTCGACCTTCCCCTTTTACTTTCAGGCTCTCCAGTCTTCTCATAAAAGTCGGCTGATACATTAACATTCGAGGATAGCCAATATCTAATGTTTTCTCCTGAATCACCCGCATCCAAAAATTTAAATACGGCCATGAATGTATTCCAGTTGGGGAATCCAGTATAAAAATTTATGGCAGAATCGTTATTTCTAAATCTTTCAATATTAAAAAGTTGGCTTTGAAGCAGTTCATTTTGTCGCTTCATGCTCTCAAGCTGTGATGTTAGCTTCGACAGTTCTTCTTTCGGGGCAGTCAATTCTTGGGAGTTGTCTATGTTTTCCATAAATTCTTTAGGTTCCATTCCAATTTGTTTAGATTCATTTGTTTGTAACTCTGCGCATGCAGCAACATCATTACTGTTGTCACATTCTGAAGCAACCACTTCGTCCTCTAAAATTCCAGTGTTACTCTATTCCTCTGGCTCAGCGATTTTACTTGCTTGGAATAACGCTTTACTCGCTTCTCCGCATTCTCGGTACGTGGGTGCTTTGCGTTTTTGGGGAGAAGTGCGAGTCCATGAGAACAGCGAAGGAACAGCTCCAGGTCGCAGCTGAAATTTGCCTGCGAGAGTTTTCTTAATATCATTCTCCCTAAAATGCCTCGAGCATACTTTGGTCGTTGGCTTTATTTGAAAATCCTTACCCTCGTCTCTCCTTACGGCATGAATCCACTTCTTCCTCAAACCTTTTTCGACAGGAAATATGAAGTAAAACACCTTATTCCTATCTTCATCAGAATATCCCTTCTTAGCACATCCCGGTACACAGCAGTGCGTGGGCATGGGCAGTCCTGTGTCCGCGGTGAAATTTCGGAAACGAGTTATCTTCAAAATTAAGAAAACACTGTCCACTTTCCGAGCAACTCAGCGAAACGATGAAACAAAACAGCGATTACACACTACAAAGTAATGGAAAGCATTTGCATGTTTTACTAGTCAAACGCCATATGATGCTTTGATCAAAGGCCTTTCTGGCCTCGCTCTGGTGTTAGTAGTAGTTACCATTCCGCCCGTGCGATCCGCCATTATGAACGTCGTGTATAGTTTGGTTTAAAGACAACTGGTGTAAAATGTTTATAACTCACTCCCTGATTTGTTCCACAACATCCATATGAAAGAGAAGAAGTTAATTGGGAAAGGCTATGTACATCAAGCCAGGGGTTGTACATGATGAAAAAATCAAAATCCTTCATATTTCATCAAAAGATCATATATCGCCCGTGCTAACCCTAGAAACATGTGGTGTGATTCTATTTTCCTTAACAACATCATCACCTTTTTTTACATCACCTTTATTTCATCTCGGATTTAAAAGAGTAGCTAAGAATAGCTAATTTCTCCGAGGGAAAAAAATAATAATAATAATAATAAAAAAAACTAAACCAATAAAATCGTATATCATATATAATAAACTACTATTTACATAAGAGACAATTACATTGTTTTTCTAAAAAAAAAATTTTGCATACTTTAGCTCTGAACTCATTCAGGGAAGTTTGTGATCGCAAGTCCTCTTTTTTGGGGTAAGAATTACAGGTACAAGCAAACGACATTTTGACTGCTGTTCACTCATTCTAAAGTTCAATGTTGAGGGTAAACAATTAACAAACTTGTATAGATATATATATAGAGGGAGAGAGAATAAAGTAAAATATGTGTTAATAGATTTAGAGGGGGTGTTAAAAACAAGAACAGCATGCAAATCAGCATTCTAATCATTTACAAACTTAAGCACAAATTGAGTCGGATTTTACTTTGAGTGGTTAAAACATTGTTTGTTTTTACCCGTACTTTTACCATGAATTGTTTGAAAAAACCCGCACTGACAACATTTTTATAATCTACCGATGAATTCAAAAATGCATGACTTATAAATATCATGATGCTTGATTTCAAATGGAAATTTCAAACAGCTAATAAAATTTACATGCACAGATTGAATAATAGGGAAGCTCCAGCAGCCCATAGGGCCGCAAAGCATAGCTCCCTACCCATAGGAAGTACCAGTAAAGGAAACCAATGGATTCATTTTCTCATGGTTATCATGGCTAGCGGTATTGCTCGTGGGCGCGTACGCATGACGGTGACGACAACAGTGGAGCCTCGCAACATGGCGGCCATGCTCCAGCTGATACATGTAGACTGACAGAGACATGCATCCTCGGTTTGTAGCGGAACTATGTCATCTTTTCTTGTGGGGATTTTTTTTAAACAAAAGAAAACTCATTAATATCAACAAACCATAGTATGGCAAGCCGATGGTAGCAGTATTAAATAAATGGATATTTAAATTGAAAGAGTCTATTTTAGTTCAATTCAACGCATAAATGTTTGTTCAATTTAGTTTGTTTGGTTCAATTTCTGATTTTGCATTCAACACTTTTTGCCCAAACACTTTCGTATCCTTCAATGCGATTGCTTCCGTTCAACCTTGTTTTTTATTTTTTTTATTTCAATAGCACATTTTGCATTCAACCCCTTTTTATTCCGTTCAATGCGATTTATTTTCGTTCAACAATTTATTGCACAGCGGTTGACCGAAAGAAATTCATCCCAGTCTTAGAATTCAGTCTTAGAATTCTAACTGGCCTTCATAGCAGGTGTCATGAAAACTCAGACCTTAGACCTCAGACCCTGAAAACTCAGAGAGAAAAGTATCTTCAACATGTACTATGTTTCTATTAAGTTTTAGTAGAATTCTACTAGTACACTAATGCAAATGCTGTAATCTGATTGGCTGAGCCATTGCACACTATCAGCCATTAGTGTGCAGAAGCTGGAACTCGTCTACGAAATGGCGACGTTTTTTCCTTTTGTCAAAGTTTTGGAGGAAAATTTTGATGAAAATGGATAATTAAATCCTGGGAAGACTAAACGAAGGGCATTTACGGTTTCTCGACTTAAAAAAAGTTAAAATTATTGAAAAATGTTGCGCGCGCGTACACGACTTCAATTTTAATTGCCGACTCAATCCGGGCGATCTTTTTAAGGTCCAAAGTTTACTGGATAATACGTCCAAAAATAATTGGAAACCATTATTTGAATTAAACTTTAGTAAGAATTCTACTAAAACAATTAGATTATTCGCTCTCGATTTCTATGAGGTGATAGTTGATTCGGCTTTCGGCCTCATCAACTATCACCTCATAGAAATCTCGAGCTCATAATCTAATTGTTAACTAGAGACATGAGTGAAACTGAGTTTTGGAGAACGAAAAAGGCTCCAGGAACACCAGCCGCAGGCAAGTTTTTCCACAGCTTTTACGAGTTCTCCGAAACTACAATACTCGAGTGTTTCTATAACTTGATAAAAACACAGAGAACATGTTTTCTATTTCTTTTAGAAAACACCACAACAAATAAAGGAAAACAACTTGTTAACTTTGATTATCAAAATGTAAATTCTCTTTGCTTGCACCATCATTACGTCAACAGCTCATGGTAGCTCTGAGTTTCTATCAAGTTATGGAAACAATTTTTATCCAATCAGCGCGCGTTTTTCTTAGGACTGTTTTCTAAAATGTTCTATCAACGTTCCTGACTGCTTAATGTATCATTAGTTGCAGATACTGAGTAATTTGGTTCAAACTAATTTAATGTGATGCAGTGGATTTTAATAAAAAGATAGTTACCATCTGAATTGTTTCCCAAAAATCAATTATTAGTAGGAACTATAACTTCAAAAGAAATTGATGTGATGCAGTTTTGAATAAATGTAATAAAAGTGTCTTATAATTACCTCCACCTGGTTTGTTCCGTGACATTCCACATGAAAAGAAAACGACAAAAATCAGTTATCACTACGAACTATAACTTAACAAAAAATAAATCAAAGAATAAAAAACAGAAGACCACCAAGTAATTGGATAAGAATTTATAGTTTGGTTTAAAAACAACTGGTGTAAAATGATTATAACTCACTCCCTGATTTGTTCCACAACATCCACATGAAAGAGAAGAAGTTAATTGGGAATGGCTATGTACATCAAGGCAGGGGTTGTACATGATGAAAAAATCAAAATCCGTCATATTTCATCAAAAGATCATATATCGCCCATTCTAACCCTAGAAACATGTGGTGTGATTCTATTTTCCTTGAAACACTTTTTTGCGGTAAGAATTACAGGTACAAGCAAACGACATTTTGACTGCTGTTCACTCATTCTAAAGTTCAATGTTGAGGGTAAAAAATTAACAAACTTGTATAGATATATATAGAGGGAGAGAGAATAAAGTGAAATATGTGTTAATAGTTTTAGAGGGGGCGTAAAAACAAGAACAGCATGCAAATCAGCATTCTAATAATTTAGAAAATTAAGCACAAATTGAGTCGGATTGTACTTTGAGTGGTTAAAACATTGTTTGTTTTTACCCGTACTTTTACCATGAATTGTTTGAAAAAACCCGCACCGACAACAGTTTTTTAATCTACCGATGAATTCAAAAATGCATGACTTATAAATATCATGATGCTTGATTTCAAATGGAAATTTCAAACATCTAATAAAATTTACATGCACAGATTGAATAATAGGGAAGCTCCAGCAGCCCAAAGGGCCGCAAAGCATAGCTCCCTACCCATAGGAAGTACCAGTAAAGGAAACCCATGGATTCATTTTTGCCGAACCGGAAGTCAGTTCCTTTAAGCATGCGCGGTTGATCTGTTTCGCGCTGTGAATGAGCAAGATCTTTGCGTGCTAGTTGTACGCGCCAGCTTTTGACTTAAGAATAAAGTTTATGCAAGAAAGCTCTCTTCTCTGGTATCGAGTTGATTTATGAGTTTCATAGAACAATGCTTAATCATAACCAATTTCTGCTTTCGATTTATCCTTATTCTTTCTACCTGTTTGTCAAGTTTACAGAAGTTTTAATTTTGAAAGGAAAAGCTGACGGGTACAAGCAGCTAATTTGCATAGTGGAGCGCGTGCACTTTCATGTCCGAGTCGGTGTCAAAAACTTAAAAAATATTTTTTCGCCATCTTTTGTGCTTAGATGCTACAACAGTTTTCGCCAACGCTATAAAGCTACTAAAGTCTTCTGTGTTTCTTCAGCAAAGTGAAATTTTATACTGGGAAAATAAATTAGACAAGGAGTTTTTAGAACTCAAACAACAAGGTTGGTCAAAGAAAGCGATACCGTAACTTTGCTGATTATCTCTGTTGTCTTCCGATATGTATTTTAATTTTTTTTTTGGTTTAGTTTTGTTCTTTTTAAAGTTTTAAAACGACTGTAATTAAAACAATTAAGAGATTGTTGTTAAATTTTCCAGGTCGGCGAGTGGTTTTCTGGTCAGCTCACGATATGATGACGTCAGTCATCGGAAGTGACATTTCACTTCCTTAACTACGCGCGAAAATCCGTCAGTGGGCACTTAAACATGTACTATGTTTCTATCAAGTTCTAGAGACATAAGTGAAAGTTTGGGAGAACGAAATAGGCTCCAGGAACATGAGCCGCAGGCAAGTTTTTCCACAGCTTTTACGAGTTCTCCGAAACTACAATTCTCGAGTGTTTCTGTAACTTGATAAAAACACAGAGAACATGTTTTCTATTTCTTTTAGAAAATACCACAACAAAAAAAGGAAAAACACTTGTTAACTTTGATTATCAAAATGTAAATTCTCTTTGCTTGCACCATCATTACGTCAACAGCTCATGGTAGCTCTGAGTTTCTATCAAGTTATGGAAACACAATTTTTATCCAATCAGCGCGCGTTTTTCTTAGGACTGTTTTTTAAAATGATCTAGCAACGTTCCTGACTGCTTAATGTATTATTAGTTGCAGATACTGAGTAACTTGGTTCAAACCAATTTAATGTGATGCAGTGGATTAAAATAAAAATATAGTTACCATCTAAATTGTTTCCCAAAAATCAATTATTAGTAGGAACTATAACTTCAAAAGAAATTGATCTGATGCAGTTTTGAATAAATGTAATAAAAGTGTCTTATAATTACCTCCACCTGGTTTGTTCCGTGACATTTCACATGAAAAGAAAACGACAAAAATCAGTTATTACTACGAACTATAACTTAATAAAAAATAAATCAAAGAATAAAAAACGGAAGACCACCAAGTAATTGGATAAGAATTATAGTTTGGTTTAAAAGCAACTGGTGTAAAATGATTATAACTCACTCCCTGATTTGTTCCACAACATCCACATGAAAGAGAAGAAGTTAATTGGGAATGGCTATGTACATCAAGCCAGGGGTGGTATATAATGAAGAAATTCAAAATCCGTCATATTTCATCAAAAGATCACATATCGCCCATGCTAACCCTAGAAACATGTGGTGTGATTCTATTTTCCTTGAAACACTTTTTTGCGGTAAGAATTACAGGTACAAGCAAACGACATTTTGACTGCTGTTCACTCATTCTAAAGTTCAATGTTGAGGGTAAAAAATTAACAAACTTGTATAGATATATATATAGAGAGGGAGAGAGAATGAAGTAAAATATGTGTTAATAGATTTAGAGGGGGTGTTAACAACAAGAAAGCATGCAAATCAGCATTCTAATCATTTAGAAACTTAAGCACAAATTGAGAGGAACTGGTGGAGGAAGAGTGGAACCTGCTTAAGGGACTGACACCCACATAAATGTATTACAGCAGAAGCCCACCACCAGGAGCATGCAACAACCCCGTATTCCTGCCTTGGCATTTTCAGACTAATCAATTTTTAGCTTGGATTTGCCGCGAATTCAGACTCCCGCAGGAGCCTTGCAAGCACAGACTTAATTTGTCATCACTTCACTAGAGGATCAAAAAGAAAAACCACCATTTTCCCTTATCAATGCACACCCATGTAGAAGCCTAAAAATAGACCAGTCTGTAAAAAATGCTGTGACAGTCTTTATAGTATGGGAGTTGCACGCTCCTAGCGATGGGCTCTTGATTTTTGGCAGTTTTGCTTGTTTCAGAGGAAAGCTGGACAGCTTTCTCTTACATTAGCTCCTGCTCAATATGACACTGGTTACATATAACAGACAGCAGACACTAATTAACCTCCCTTTATGAACACTAGTTAACTGTCTTATATTGTCCAAAAATAAAAATATTGTATAGATCAACACTTTTTCAAACATTATTATGCTTGTCACACAAACTTATTTAATATTTGACTTGCACCACATCTGAAAGCACAAGCAACCAATTGTATCAAGTTTTGAAAGCCAGCAGGTTGTGACCAGTAAATTCTGTCCAACTACAGAATGTTTTAATAGTTCGGACTCTTGAATCAAAAGCAAGAAGAATATATCACTCCTGTACAAATTTGACATTAGAAATCAGCTGAAATATCTGTGTGTTTCCCGGAGTTCAGTTATAATAGCTAGCACTTGCCATAATGAAATAATAACTGTCTTGCTGTTTTGTGATCTGAGTTGCAAAGTCCAAGGTCGGGATGATCTGACTTGTTGTTGTTTATTTCTATATATTAAAGAGAATACGGATCATGTGTATTTTGTGCACCCCTCGTATCGATCGACATATCGGTCGAGTGTCGGTCGATATGTCAACCGATATATCGGTCGAGTGTCGGTCGATATGTCGACCTCGACCGATATATCGGTTAGTGTCAGTCGATATGTTGACCAAGATGTGTCGGTCGACATATCGACCAACATAGCGGTCGATATGTTGGCCGACACTCGACCGATATGTTGGTCGATATGTCGACCGAGAGTGGTTGTCCGATTGTCGGCCGACATGTCGATCGATAGGCTACCGACATTCCGCCGATACTTCACTGTTACTTGCCCTGACAAACCGTGGTGCTTGCCTCAATCATCTCTTTTGTTTTTGTTCTTTATAGTCATCTGAACACCCTAAATATACCTAGGGAAGTAATTTAACCACGGACATTGCCTAAGTCATAATTTTTTTCTGGCTAAGGCCCTGCATTAGAGTGTTCCAAACCTCATCTCACCACTGTTCAGCTGTTTTGAACGCATGTTTTCGAAATGTGAAATAATGGGAACATCTTCCTAAGCTTCGCTTAAGCTTTTGACTTATTTTATAAAACAGCAACCGATATACCACCGACAGTCGACCGTTACTCCGCTAACAATCAATGGGTGTCGGCAGCTATATCGACGGCGATATCTGCCGATAGTCGGTCGATATGTCAACCATCACTCGGCCGATATCTCGGTTGATACATCGGTCCATATGTCGACCGACATATCTTGGTCGATATATCGGCCAAGTGTCGACCAACATGTCGATCGATATATCGGTCGACACTCGGCCGATATGTCGACCGATACATCGGTCGAGTGTTAGTCGATATGTCGACCAATACATCGGTCGAGGGGTGCACAAAATACACACGATCCGAGAATTCTAGAAAAGGTTCCTGTAGTCGTTGTTTTAGTGAACAAGCCTGTGGTTGAGTGACGTTCTTCGTACAGAGATGTACATATAGAAATTACATGCAAGGTCAATTTTAATTTCACAAGGTGATTACCTACCATAAAACTTGTTGGTTACAAGACTCTACTGCAAGCAAATTCTTATTTATTACATAACAGCCAAGCTATAGTCAAATAATTACCTTAAAAAGCTACTCTTGAACCCATAATCTGAGAAATTTTGAAATACTTTCTTTGATCAAGCACTACAGTTACATGTCACAGAAATTTTCGAAGGCTTACATAATCGATATAATTCAAGTAATCAGCATTTGCCTGTGGTTGAAAAGCAGCGAACCTTCTGCCTTGATAATGTACATTTAAATCTGAATGAGCCTTTTAAGGCGATTCCTCAGTATTGCAATGCGCATCCCTACTGCGCACGATTTTTGCGTCATTAGCGCACGCAAATGAGCGCGTGCACGTGCAAAACGTAAGAAATTTTCCACAAGCAAGTCTTGACAGCGAAATAAAAGCTCGTTTTCTCTCAAACGAGCATGGTGACCTATATTTTTTATTACATAATAGTAATGTCCATGTTATCCTCTTTAATCTAAATGAATTTTAAAAAAAAATTATTGGAAGGAAAAAAAGATATTGCTGAAAGCGTGCACAAAACTGTTACTCTAGGATGTAAATTATGACCACGAAAACATCGACAGCACGAACGCATTTCATCTACCTCGTTTTAAATGGTGCGATTTTTTCCACAAATTGTAAATGATATTGTTCCGTATGTTCCATGCTTTCTTCCTGTCAAGTTTTCTTCCCAGTATTACTTCGATAAACTGTACTTTCCGCTACCGCAAAATGTAACGTTGACCAATGAATAACGCGCGAGATTAGCACGAGTACAGGAAAAAATGGGGCAAGATTGGCTCATCATATCTCTTTTGCGAGAATGGTGACCTATCTTTTTTATTTCATTTTTCGAAACAGTGCTTTGTAGGGAACATTCAGAGAAAGTTTAAAGAAAATTCATCGGTAATTTTTATTTCTGAGGAATCACCTTAACTTGACCAGTTAACAATAAAACAAAAGTGAAGAGTTTAAATTGCTTTTCTCTAGCAGTCACTGTCCCCAAAATGCTGAAAGAATTCCCTTCCATGAGACAAAACCAGCTCAGTCAAAAATTAAGACAAAGGGTGCTTACCATTTAGTAAAAACAAATCCGGAAAGTTCAATTGAAAGTCAAAGAGAACTGAGTTTTTAGACGTCTATTTTCAGTTGATTTGTGGTCTACTTAACAGTGTCGGCCGACCGTTGGTGTGTTGGTAATGTGTCAGTAGCCTGTTGGCTTACAGGTTACTGATAGCCGAATTTGGGAGCCATTGCTCACTATTGCCGCCCTGTTTGAATACTTTGAGTGAGCAATGCCACAAGGCTGGAGAAACACAGCGAACCCCAGAATACATGAAGTGACGAAAGCCTACACAGGTAATGCAGCGGTAACAAAACATAATCAAATAAACAGAAACACAGAACTACATTAATTGTACATGTATAACCCAAGACGAAAGTGTTCGGAAGGTTAAATTTTCCTCCCCTCCCCCGACCTCCTTTTCAATGTCAATCGCTTATTCACACTGATATGTGGGGTAAAGGTAAAGAAAACGATCCCACTGACGCGTCAGCCAATGCGTTGGTCGACTGTCAGCCGACAGTCGGTCGACAGCAATCTCGTTCCCAGAGCCTCGTTCCCCTTGACCAGCGGTCGGAAAACGAGAGCTCTGGGAGCAACCATTTTGAAATAACAATGGAAATAACCGAATTCTGCCCATCTGGTCTCACACATGCTGCATCTACGGCGCATGCCTGGAATGGTTGCTCCCAGAGCTCTCGATTTCCTGCCGCAGGCCAGAAGGATCGTGGGCTCTGGGGACGAGAATGGGTCGACAGTCGACCGTCTGTCGGCCGACGCGTCGGCCATTTTTTAACCTTAAAATGTACAGGATGCGTCGGTGGTGCGTCGTTGGCGTGTCGGTGACTCAGTTTAGCCCTACGGAACTATCACAATGTTAAACATACCTTTTTCAAACTGAACTGAAACGTCTTTGACGAAGAACTTTTACTATGTAAGTAATTTACTTTTCACCGCCATCTCTTTTGTCATATTATTAGAACCCAGTTTCCACACTACGACAAGTGTTATTAGAGCCCAGTTCTTATTCCCTAGAACCCTGTACTTATTCACTAACTTTTAACTTCAATACCGAGTTGGACATTGACTTTTAAAATAACTTCTTTGACAGAGAACTTTACTACGATATGAAAATAAGTATTTTAGTTTTCACCGCCATCTTGATTGTCGTATTATTAGAACCCAGTTTCCACTATTCACTATGACAAGTGGTATTAGAACCCAGTTCTTGGGAAAGCAGTTCTGAAAAATAGAGTATTATGCTTTCGGGCGTCACCCGTGAAACCTCGGCTGGAGGTATTATGTTCAAATTATGCCGGGCTAAAATGACACCTCTACCCCAACCCCCATAGGCTTGTACCTATTAATAAACATAATTTCCTAGTCTTTGAATTTTGAAAGAAATGTTAGACAATAATTATTCAGTTAAACATTTCATGAGCAAGTGCAAATAATGCAAATCCACAAACTATATACAAGCTTAAAAAGCCTGGCATAAGGAGGTAACCAGGCTTTCGATTATACCAAAATGCACTGGGTACAAGTGTAAGGTATCAAGTTCCTAAAATATCCCCAGTTTCATCAACTTTGTACATTCTAGAGCGCTAGTTCCTGGCAAAATTTGCATACACCTCCCAGCATTATTCCCGATGCTCCAGATATAGTATTATGCTCAAAATTATGCCGGCATAATCCCACAGACCCTACCCTTATCTTCTCAAAAACACACAAAGGAAGATATGCTCGCTTTTTTTTCCTGCTGGAGAAAAATGAAATAAAGTCAAATAATATCATTATCTTATTTAAAAAAAATGGAAGAAGAATGATTTTGCTTCATTCAAGAGGCAAATTTTCATTTCATCGATAAACAATAATTTTTAATTTAATTATCAAATAGTCACGTCGTGTCTCTGAATGGCACATTCTTATTAGGTTGCCACCAAAGTCTTTGTTGCCACCGTTAGTGTTAAAAATCAACCAGTTCAAAATACACAATGATGTCGAATGATACAACCGACGTGTCGGTGGTGTGTCGACCGACGCGTTGGCCGACGTATTGGCCGACGCGTCGATGGGATCGGATTCTTTACCTTTACCTTATATCCTACATTGGTGAATCAGTCCGCTTAAAGACTGACTAAATTTATTTGCGGTTTCTATAAGTGCCACAGTGTTTGCAGCTGTCCCGCAAATAGTTGACAAGTTTCTTTCGTCACGACATTACTAATTTTAATACCGCTAACTCGGAAATGTTTCGGATGAATACTTTCATGAACTTCTTGTTCTCTTTTATAAGGGAGAAAATAAACAAGCCGCTGAGGAAATCCATTCGTCTCTCTCTTTTGAGCTTAGCAAATACGAAAATAATAGTTTGAAAATAGCACAAAACGTTTTTGAACCAAGCTAGGGATGATTCCAAGAGATACGCTGTCACAAAAGCGTTCTTTGCACTAAAAGGGGGAACTGATGTTACCTGAAATATAACTGCTATCGCCCTTCAAGAGGAGAGTGTGGTATCACACGCATGAATCTGGACTCGAGAATGGATGGTAGCACGCTGACATTGCTAAAGCGCATGCGTCTTACATGTTGTGTTCTACCACAAGGAAAAGGACTTAACATTCGTGTATAATTGTGTACATGAAATGCATCGTTTGTCTAACACATAGTTAACACTAATGCTAATCAATCCGCATATGCGCTTCGAGCAAATGGCTTTTGTCTTTAAGAGAACAGTACCACTAGGACAACAAGAGATTATTGGAACCATATATAGCTTTGTGATGTTGTCTCAGAAATAATGTAAGTGTAATACGTTTTACTTAGTAATCCAAGATACCTACCCCACCCCCTCAAACAAGGCTAAATAATGAATTGGAATTAATTAATTAAACAAGCATTAAAGTTTACCCCTTATTGCCATAGTGCCATAGTGCCTTATTGCCATAGTGCTTTAGCACAGTCAACCCCCAGACCATCCCAATAGTGCACTCTGCACTAAAAAGGAAAATAACTTGTTAACTTTGATTATCAAAATGTAAATTCTCTTTGCTTGCGCCATCATTATGTCAACAGCTCATGCTAGCTCCGAGTTTCTATCGAGTTATGGAAACACAATTTTTAACCAATCAGCGCACATTTTTCTTAGGACTGTTTTCTAAAATGTTCTAGCAATGTTCCTGACAGCTTGTATCATTAGTTGCAGATACTGAGTAACTTGGTTCAAACCAATTTAATGTGATGCAGTGGATTACAATAAAAAGATAGCTGCCATCTGAATTGTTTCCCAACATCAACATGAAAAGCAAAAAATTGAAAATAAGTTACGAACAGAAATCAACATATTTTGTTTCATTTGAAGAGCAAAATCAAACAAAAAGAAAGTGAAGTCAGCAGGCAATTGGGCATTATTAAGTAGTTTGGTTCAAAAGAAATTGATCTGATGCATTTTTTAATATCTTTGGGGAGCAGGGATGGCGCAGTGGTGAGAGCGCTCACCTCCCACCAATGTGTCCCGGGTTCGATTCCTGGACCCGGCGTCATATGTGGGTTGAGTTTGTTGTTGATTCTCTTCCTTGCTCTGAGAGGT
>JAHPZR010002948.1:15000-22500 GCA_019787425.1 Platygyra sinensis | reverse complement strand
AGCATAGCTCCATACCCATATAGGAAGTAGAGGAAACCCATGATTGATTTTCTCTTGGTTATCATGGCTAGCTGTATTGCTCGTGGGCGTGTACGCACGATGGTGACGACGACAGTGGAGTCTTGCAACATGGCAGCCATGCTCCAGCTGATAGATTAACAGAGACATGCACCCTTGGTTTGTAGTGGAACTATGTCATCTTTTCTTGTGGGGATTTTTAACCCACTGACGCCTGACTGAAATTGCCTGCAACCCACCACTTATTCCCTGGAGATTTTTGAACATTTCAGAGCGAGCGCCAGTACAACCTGCGATCATACCCTCCCTCCCTGTATTTAGATGTGCAGTAACCACACACACAAGATCAGGTTTCAAGACTTTGTTTATTTCAAGTCAGATAAATCAGCAGCCAAACTATCTAAAAACAAAGGCCAAATGAGCTCAAATTAAAGTCCAAAACTGATTTAAAAGCAAGAATTTAATTTTTTTTGGGGGGGGGAAAGTGAAATTTGTAAAATTGCTAATTAGTCGAGCCGAAGGAAAACAAACATCGAGAAATTGATACCATCTACATTGTGATAAATTAGCAAGCAATCTGTCAAGCAACATCGGATAATAAAAGCCGAACATAAAGTAAAAATCACATTGAAAAGTGAACATGCAGCAAAATAATTTGTATAGGAAATCGGTCTGTTCGAGAAACAATTAGGGATTAATTGTACGCGTGAACAGATCGGACTTTTTAGTAATTTCCACGAGTGGCTGCCGCAGCCACGAGTGGAAATTAGAAAAAGTCCGATCTGTTCACAAGTACAATTAATCCCTAATTGTTTGGAGAAAGAAGACCCATTTCCTTTTAATAATACGGCAACCGTAAATACAAGCTTCTGGCTGACGTCTTTTTGCTATAGAGAGATGCTAGTATGAAGCAACGGTGTGATAAAATATGCTAGTTTAGTCTTTAATTTTCTCAACAATTTACGCCAAAGTTCTCCATACGACAAGCTTAATATTTTTATTTCGAAAACGAGCTTCATAGACAAGCAAGTTCCAAGTTTGTAACATTAAGTTCAATTTCATTGGCTTTGAAGCTGTCAAAACTCTGAACGCATGAGCGACTTTTTGATGAATAATCAACATGTCCAGGAAAGGAAATGCACGTCGAAACCAGTCGAGACGGTATCAAAAAGCGTTTTATTTTATTGACGAAACTTGCGTGCAAACGTTTTAAGAAAAGTTTACAGCCTAAATTTAAACTATGACATGGAGCTAAAGATTTAACGACGAGTTCATTCGGGAAACCGAGGATAACCGTGCAAAGACAAGTGAAGTTGAAATGGGAAGACTAGTTTAAAGTGTTCATCAACGAAGTTTGTAAGTTTTTTTTTTTCAAACCATGGACTTTTATTTCTTTGCTTGGTCCGCGGCTCATGAATTCTTCAGAAACGCCAGCTGGACATTTTTCTCACTAGTCGTCTCCATTCTTAGAACGACCATCCTTCCTTGAAGCTTTATAGGAGTTATTCTCATCTTCGTAGGGCTTGACTCGGCAAACATGACATACACGCGGCCATTTTCATTGTTTTCAGACTTGGAGTGTTCATTGCGCGAGTTGTAGTCTTCTTGCCTTCCTCTTAAACCGAAATGTTGAGTCACTAAGTACCAAGTTGTGTTCAGTCGATAAGCCGATTCCGACTCTGGCTCGCAACTACCGTCTTTCTTCTTAGACTACTTTAATTCGGTGTAGAAATCTCCGAGAACCTCTTCAAGATGTTTGAGCGAGAGATTTTCAATGCCTTTCAGATTTTTCCTCTCGGTAGCTCACTCCAAATATCTACGTAGCTATGTTTTGGACGATTTTGCATTTGTTTTTACACACTACTGCTTCTTCATACCAAGCATTTTATGTTTGTCGTCAACTGCAAACTTGAATTTATCCGATCAAATGCGACCGATACAATTAAAATTTAATTGTTCAGCTATCGATACAATTTGGGATAAATTGTTCAGCTTCCAACCAATCAGAAGTGAGTATTTACGGTAGCAGTATTATTAGTGTCGAAATTGATTTACACAGCGAAAGATAAGCGAACTGGGTAATTAAGACGACGACAAAAAAAAAAAACAAAATTTTTTTTGTGGTAAATCAGCGGCAAATACCAAATAAAATGAAGCCAAATAGAAGGCAAATAATCTCTAACTCGAAAACAAGAATCGTAAAATCATAATTTCCCCACCCGCACTGCTAATGTAAATGTTGTGGTTTGAATTTATTTTTGGTTTAATTCTCGTTAAACCAGTTTAAATTTTTTAAACTGGTTCATATTTTTCAAACTGGGTTGAATTTTTTAAACCAGTTTAATTTTTAATTTTGAGCAGAATGTGAGCATGTGTCTTAGTAATTTGGGTTAAGCACTCAAGTTAGTGATTAGGCCTAAGCACTTAATTAGAATGGTTAGCTTTGATGTTAGGCTGGGAACTTTGCATATGACTTAGTAGTTTGGGTTGAGCTCTCAGGTTAGTGATTAGGCCTACCTAACTACTTATTTGGAATTGCGCCTTCTTAGTAATTAAGACAAAGTTCATGTATGAATAAACTAAAATTTATATGTATTTATGAATAAATTAAAATTTATATGAGAGGGGCTTGGGATGATGAACTGATAATTAAAACAAGTATGAGACCTCTTGCATCCAGTGCTTTCATGGCCAAGTGGTAATGACTTTGGGTGAGTACGGGGTAAAAAGAAAAAAAAAGTGAAACCTGCTGTTAATTCCTATATTTGGGAGAAGGGGTAGAATAGCTGGCAGAACTCAGGAGGAACTCAGCGAGAATAGGAGAGAATAGGATAGTGGAATGTGAAGAGTTATTTTCGCTTTTTTATAGATAGTTGACAAAAAAAACGAAACTGGTTTGAAAATTTCCATCTGGGTTGAAAACTTTCAACCCAGTTTGAAAAATTTAAACAGTTTAAAAAAAAAAAAAATTAAACCAAAAAAAAAATTCAAACCACAACATAAAAAAAAAACACGGCCGGCAGAAAAACTGAGTATGCAAATAATTCACAAAATACAAAAACACCACTAAAACCAACAATACATGTACTAATCACTACCGTAAATACAATACTAATCTTAATTTCAGTTTCTTTCAGGATATATCGGCACTCGGCTGATGAGGACTCAGGAGATGAAGGATAGCGTAAAAGGGAAAAGTTAATTTACAACATGTGATAATCTGCAAAGCAAACTTTTTTACAAAGAGCTACACTGCACTGCACGCATTCATAAGTACTTTCTACGGGGCGACCTTTGGGAGTTTTTGTACCCACCCTCTTACAATGAACACATTGCCTTTTCCTTCCCTTAATTGGGGCCCCAAGAGAGGTCCGCAACCCTAATCTTGACAGTGACCAGCAGATTCCGTATTACGCATGCATGCCTGGTTTATAACAGGGACACTGAAACCGGAAGTTGAAAATTTGTTCTGCACCTAAGAACGATCAGAATACGAAAAATGTGTCAATCACAACAGTTTGTCACATGGGATACCGGATGCAGACTTCTGTCACATGGAAGATAAAAGCACATTTATCCAAGCCTCTGTTACTCTGGCTCCAATTTTTGGCGGAAAAAATTAAAAACCCAGCGCTCGTCGAAAATGTGTTTTTTTCACTAGAACTTGAGCTTGGAACATATATAAATTTATATTCGTTTGAATCGTCGCTGAAATGACCTTTAATAAAATCTCTGACTACGCAGAACAGGCCGAACAAAAAGCTCTTCACAAACCCTGACCTCGAAGGGATAACACTTTAGGGTTAATACCTATCACACATTTGCAAAAATACAATCTGTTTCTTAACAATCCAGCTTTATCATGTTAAGATTTCAGTGAAATAGAAGAAAACCACAATTAATTACAATTTTTTTCACCTTTCGTCATTGCTTGATTCAACAAAGTAGCCACGGCTGCCCACAACAACACAACAAAACACTTTACACAAGCCGACGTTTCAGTCAAAAGATCCCAGAATTATTACCTCAGAGCTAAACCTTGAATGGAACATCTATTCCAAGCTTTCCTTACGTGATTTAGACGAAAAAATGACCACGGCAGGGTAGAAAAGAGAACGAAAGAAAAAACAGAACAGACAGCATATATTAAAACGTGTGAATTATTCAGTGATCTTCGGTGTTTGGGACGGAAGCGAAAATAAAGCTTGCTTCTGGATAATTTCACCTTTAAAAGCCAGGAAACGGTCCCAAATTACTCTCTGTATCCTTACAGTGTTCTGTCTTCCATCTCTGAAAGATTTTGCCTCAATTTTGAGAAAATAAACATACCTCCGCGACCGGCACCTTCTTCCTTGATCAAATATTTAATTAGCTAACTTGACAAAACTGTCCACATTTGGTGGGAATCGAAAGTAACGCCAATTTTCTGTCATGCTTTCACTTACCATCTTCTCTATTTCCAAAAGCTCTTCAAGTGCATTCTGGCCTGCACTTTCTAACCTGTGGTTACTACTAGTTTTATCAATAAAGTGTTTTCCTGCATTGCCCTCCTCAAGTAAATAAGCCTCAATCTTATTGCGCTTAGATGATTGTGCAGCAGACACACTAGAGTCGAATATCCCCCGATCAACTGCTTAGCTAAATCCGTCCTAAATTTCAATTGCTTAAGCTTACCCATCCCTTTGCTTAGCCGATAGTAATTACAAAGAACAAAAGCATTACCTATAGCTACATCAATCAGAAACCAAAATATATACCTATACCACTTACAAGAAGAACGACCTACTGAATAATATTTACCCGATTGATCAGCACAATCAACTCTCCCCATTGAGCGATTGTACAAATCAATTACAACTGGTTTTGGGACTTCCCTACCACCCCAATTAACTTCCACATCATCGGCTAGAGGACTTACATTAGTTGCCATAACACTAACATCCCGTTTGTCATGCCACTTTGTGAAAACAATGTGGCCTTTTTGACAAACCAACTTTTCACCAACCCGCAATTTACCTTTCGCACATAGTGGCAGCTCTTGATGATTACATCTTACAGTCCCGCAGGCGTAAGTATCATTAGCTTCTAAATACTCTAGTAGCTTACTTGAAGTAAAAAAACTATCAAAAAAGACATTTCTATTCATAAAAGGTCTAATAAACTTAGTCACTACATCATAACCTAACCCGTAAATAGGGCGATGGCCGTCAACTTCCTTACATAAGTATACATCAAAATTCAAAACGTACCCATTACTAGAATTGGCTGCCATCCAAACTTTAATTCCGTACTTAATAGGTTTAGCAGGCATGTATTGTCTAAAAGATGGCCTTCTCTTAAAAGCTATCATACCCTCATCAACAGAAAGATTCTTAGTAGGTATCAACTTAGTTTGACAATTACCTAAAATAGAGTTAAATATTGGTCTAATCTTGTAAAGGCGATCAAAACCTGGTGTTTCCCGAACGGGCTCTACTCTAGAATCATTAAAATGCAAATAACAAGTGATTTCCTCGCATCTATTCTTAAGGTGGCTGGTTGCAGTTTTCAGTACTTTTTAATACTTTGGGATTGATGGGTCATTATAAACATTCTATACCGGTTGACGCCAAAATCATGGTATCAACAAACTGCCCAATCATCGGTGAACAAGTTGCCGTTAATTTTGTGGCACAAAAGGTTACCATAGCAACAATATGACCTGCTAAAAACACCCTTAATTTTAGCTTTAAGCGCTTAAACTCAAAAACGGGGGTCACCGAGCTCGTTTTTGAGTTATAAGCGCTTAAAGCTAAAATTAAGGGTGTTTTTAGCAGGTCATATTGTTGCTATGGTAACCTTTTGTGCCACAAAATTAACAGCAACTTGTTCACCGATGATTGGGCAGTTTGTTGATACCATGATTTTGGCGTCAACCGGTATAGAATGGTTATAATGACCGATCAAACTCTAAGTCTTGAAAAGTACTGGAAACTGCAACCACCCACCTTAACACCTTGGTTTCCGAAAAAGTCATCCGATGACCAATATAACGCTACCTGAGCGAGTTTAGTGACACCCATAATTATGTTTATTCCTATAAATGCCTTGATCTCTCCGCGCGCAATGGAAATGAAATTAGCGAGGCGCTCAGGTGAATTTGAAAGTTTTTCCCAGGCGTAGCAGTTGGTTTCTACAACAATTAAGTCCCACAAATCATCATTTACAAACTCTACAAAGTAATCTAAAGGATTAGGAATGTCAGTTAAGTTAAAATTAAGGCCAGATGCTGCTGTGAAGTCCGGAATGGGGAAGTCACTGAGATGGTCAGTCCATCGAGCTTCTTCTTCTTCATCGTTGGTTCCTCCAGGTGCTGGGCCACCATCATCGTCCTCTAAACCTACAAGATCTACATTACTATCATCATCATAATCTCTATGTCTACCGTCAAACTCATCGAAGCTTCCTTCATCCCCTGAGTCATCAAAAACGGCTGGAAGTTCGGGTTCGCCCTCAACATTCTCAGCCATGATCTCACAAAGATTCAGGTGTGCGCTTGAGAAAAATTTTTAAGAAATCTCCACCACGTGGAGCATCTCATCAGCTGTGAAAAAATGTGCAAGAGACACCAAATGATTGGCTAACTACTCCTAATTATCACTATGACAACAAAATAACGAAATCCTCTAACGGAGAGTAGGGAGAGGACCTAGACTTTACGCACATTTTTCAGGTCGTTACAAGTGGCACAGGGAAATGGAGAGGTTTTCCGCATGGGCAGTTATGGGCAGCACAGGCATCAATAAAAGAAAACTCGTTCATATCAACAAACCATAGTATGGCAAGCCGATTGTAGCAATATTGAATAAATGGATATTTCAGTTGAAAGAGTCTATTTTAGTTCAATTCAATGCATACATTTTTGTTCAATGTACCGTGGTTTTTTTGGTTTAACTTCTGATTTTGCATTCAACACTTTTTGCATTCAATGCACTTTGGTATCCTTCAATGCAATTGTTTCAGTTCAACCTTGTTTTTTTATTTCAATAGCACATTTTGCATTGAACACTTTTTATTTCGTTCAACGCGATTTATTTTCGTTCAACAATTTATTGCACAGTGGTTGACCGAAAGAAATTCGACCCAGTCTTCATAGAATTCTCACTGGCCTTCATATCGGGTGTCACGAAAACTCAGACCCCAAAAACTCAGACCTCAGGCCTCAGACCCTACAAACTCAGAGAAAAAAGTACATGTACATGTATATTAAACATGTACCATGTTTCTATCAAGTTCTAGAAACATGAGTGAAAGTTTGGGAGAACGAAAAAGGCTGCGAGAACGCGAGCCGCAGACAAGTGTTTCCACAGCTTTTTAGAGTTCTCCAAAACTATATTCTTGAGTGTTTCTATAACAAGATAAAAACATAGAGAACATATTTTCTATTTTTTTTAGAAAACACCACAACGAAAAAAAGGAAAACAACTTGTTAACTTTGATTAT
>JAHPZR010002948.1:0-10000 GCA_019787425.1 Platygyra sinensis | reverse complement strand
CTGCTTATTCATTTGCCCAAACTAAACTTTACATTTCCTGGAAGACCTATCCTTATACAGTCAGAATCTAAAATATTTTGGAATTCCGAGATATGGCACTTGGTCAAAATGTCAATTCTTTTCACCAACCGTCGAACTCCACGGCGGAGAACACTCTGCTTTTGTTAACCGCCAAATAATTAGATTAATACAATTTTCCTGTAATTGTGCTTTTTTGGACGAGAAAGAGATATGCAAAAAGTTGGTTGTATTACAACTTTCCTGCACTCAATAAATGCGACACGCGAATCTCTTGAAAATCGTCGATATTCAGCCCGGTTGGGACTCGGTAAATTGATGCCTGGACGTGAAATCGAAAATGTCGTTTTTCTGGGAAATACCGAAATATTTGAGGAAAGAAAACACATGGCGTTTTTACCTTTACTGAGGCCTACTTATATGCAAAAGTAGGGCGAATTTAATTTTTCAAGTCTTACCGAACTATATTTGATTTTTGTGGACATTTGCTCTTAAGTAGTTTGGTTCAAAAGAAATTGATCTGATGCATTTTTCAATAAATGTAAAAAAAAGAGTCTGATAATTACGTGTGCCTGGTTTGTTCCGTGACATTCCACATGAAAAGAAAAGGACAAAACTCAGTTATTGCTACGAACTATAACTTAATAAGAAATAAATCAAAGAATCAAAAACAGAAGACCACCAAATAATTGGATAAGAATTTATAGTTTCGTTTAAAAACAATTATTAGTGTGATACATTGAATAAATGTAAAATGATTATAACTCACATACTGATTTGTTCCACAACATCCACATGAAAGAAAAAAGAAAAAAGTTACCAACAGAAATCAAGATACTTTTTTTCCTTTAAGGAACAAAATCAGAGAAAAAGAAAGGGAGGTCAGATGACAATTGGGCATTATTAGTAGTTTGATTCAAAAGAGAATTATCTGATGCATTTTTGAATAAAAGTAAAAAAGGCATTTATAATATTATATGGAATGGATTGAAATGCAAATTTAATTAATTGAATTTCAATTAATTTCACTTCATTTGTTAAATGAAGTGAAATAAGAAATAAATCAAAGATTCAAAAACAGAAGAGCACAAAGTAATTGGATAAGAGTTTATAGTATTTAAAAACAATTGGTATGATACATTGAATAAATGTAATTTGATTATAACTCACATGCTGATTTGTTCCACAACATCCACATGAAAGAGAGGAGATAAAAATCTATTAGTAATAATTAATTGGGCATCAAGCCAGGGGTGGTACATGATGAAAAATCAAAATCCTTCATATTTCATCAAAAGATCATATATCACCCATGCTAACTCTAGAAACGTGTGGTGTGATTTTTTTTCCCTTGAATTATTTATTTGCAATGAGAATTACAGGTAAAAAAAAGAACATTTTGACTCCTGTTCAGTCATTCTCAAGTTTAATGTTGAGGGTAAAAAATTAACAAACTTGTGTAGATAGAGGGAGAGAGAATGAAGTAAAGTATGTGTTAAGAGATATTAAGGGGGTGTTAAAAACAAGAACAGCATGCATATCACCATTCTAATCAATTAGAAACTTAAGCACAAATTGAGTCGGATTGTACTTTGAGTGGTTAAAACATTTCTACCCATAATTTTACCATGAATCGTTTTAAAAAAACCCTCAGTGATAATATTTCTTTAAGCTACCAAGGAATTCAAACATGCATGACCCATAAATATCATGATGCCTGATTTCACATGGAAATTTCAAACAGTTGATAAAATTTACATTCACAGATTGAATAAAAGTTTAACAGAAAAATATACAAACAACCACCAGTGATACAAAATTAATAAATCAAACAATGGAAGAGCATATTTTGATCAGCACCTCAATAGGTTGCAACAACAGTTTCAACCTACCTTTTCACCAGAGTTTTTAATCTTTTACCTCATTAGGTTAGTGCTTTGTAATCTTTTATCTCATTAGCTTTTGATTCTTTAATCTTTATTTTCGTGGAAGGCGCATATGATCAGGTACATGGAATTTGCGCTATATAAATTTCAATTATTATTATTATCATTATCATTTTAACGGGTCAGATGCTGACATCAATCGATTCTTTCGGTCTTTAAATTTCTTAACAGTGCCCCATCGGATAATGTTTTATAAATAATGGAACCTTCAAGTATCTATCTTTCTCAATGGGTTTATAGGACTTGAAACTCGTAAAAACTGAAATACAAGGAGCAGAATAGAGCTATTACTAGTATGCCTATCAGCAGTCAATGCTGACGTGCAACGTATGGCGAAAGGGATTGAGAGTTAAACCAAACTACTATTTGTTATGCATTTGTTCAGCGTCCTTTTTTTTTCTTTTTTTAACAGCTTTATTGGGTAAACCACATAAATAAATAGCATAAAAATTAATTAAAAAAATCATAACCCAAAAGGGGCAGGTGCAACGGCATGAAGTCCCATGCGAGGTACCGCCCCTGGATTAAGACCTAAAATTAAAACAAAAGCATACACAAGCATTCATAAGAGAAAGAAATATATATTTAGAGTGGCATGAGCATGTTTGGACCAGCATCCACGTGCAGGGGTAATTGAGATCATATACCCTTGAAAGGTGAGTGCCCATTAGTTTGTGGACAGTTGTATGGAGAAAGTTGTGTTAAAAAAGTGCTAATATTCCTATAGCACTTTTTTAACACAACTTTCTTCATACAGTAATTCCAAGTACTACACAGCATCAATTCAATTGGGAACAGTTGTAGCATGTTACACAATGGTTTAAAATCTATGTTGCGTTCTAAACACCATGAGGGCTGCTGCTACGCAGCAACTTTTAATTGCATGGGAAAGAGGTTGCCAGGGCTACAAATCTTAGTTCAATCTAGTCGCCAGGGTCCAATAGACCATTTTACAGTTGTCGGCTTAGTGACCTGGCTTCTGAATGTGAATGGCAGCGAGGCTGGAGTTGACCTTGTATTGACACAGACCTTGCAGCTTTTATTGTGCAAATCAAGTTGTTCTTATGCTAACTAATTTGCATTTACATGAGAAAAGCGGAGGTCCGTATCAAAGCAAGGCCACCTCCAGCCTCGCTTGCACTCATGGCCAGGTAACTAACCACACAACTGTAAAATGGCCTATTGTTCAACAGTGGGTTAACTTGACTCTGAACAAAACCATTAACCCTAGGTGCTCACCCTGCTTTGAGTAACTGCTTTGAGAACTCAATACAAGCAAAACAGGCTACTTTTCCACAGTTAATTTAATCTTGAACTAATTTTTGGGTTTAGGCATGAAAGTATGATGGATCAACAAAATACTTGGAAGGTGTGATAGTTGGCACTGGCTAAATGAAAACGAATCTAAATTGGTTTTAGGAGGTGATTTGAATAAAGGAAATGTATAAAATGTAAATGAACATAATTAGTCAAAGTTCAACACAACTGAATCAACTTTACTTCAAGGTAAACATTTCAGCATCAACATGTGTAAAAACCAATAAAATCCTAACAAAGATAACATTACAACTATTCTAACAGAACCCTATATAAGTAATCTGCCATTAGGAATGGTGGTAGTGTTCCCAAATTCTAACCGTCTAATTGTATAAAATGAACAAAAAAACAACAACATGTAAACCGAACACGTAAACTGGAAGGTTATGTTAAGTAATGTCCATCTGCATTGCACTTAAGCACTGGACAAATGATTTTTGGGGTTAAAAGTTCATAACCTCTGATTGTAACTGAAACTAATACTTTGAACATGATGATGGAAAGTGTACTAAACATTGACAAGTTAAGATCTACATTGTTTTTCTAAAGCGTCACGCAACGACTTACTAAGTGAAAGAAGGGCTACTTGTAGTCTAAAAGCCAAGTATATTAACCATCACATCAACTCATCACGGCAACCGTACTGCGCTGGGAATTTCAAATGCTATTCGGTTTTCTATGGCCTTTCTATGAACTCGGCTTCTTTGACGTGATCACGGTCACGCATTAACAGCCATTTGGAATTACATTTTGCACACCAAGAGTAGAAAATGCACATGTTACATGTGGCATTAAATTACAAGTGAAGTTTATTTCTACATTTTAAAATAGCTTTACGTAAGCATATTTAGGACCAAACGGAGTTTCCCTCACAAAGTCTACATCACGTCAACATGCAACAGTTGAATACCGAGCTAGAGCGGCCTCTGCATAACAAACACTCCAAAACATAATTGAAGACTAATTTGTGACCAGAGCCAAAAAAATATGCGAGTCAAACGTAAATATAAAAACAAAATACTCAGTCTGCACGGTCTGGTCTACAGTCTGCAGTCTGCATGGTCTGCATTTCGGGATGACCCAGTTCGTGATGTCTCGCTTGCTTACTCGAACATTCAAATCACGAAATAAGATTTTCTTTTGTGAAACATTCAGGCAAAACTAGGCGAAAGCTTTGTCAGAGCCTTTTAAAGCACTATAATAGTATGCGTTCGTAGTTAAATTTTAGTTTTTAAGCTTAAAACAAACATTCACAAAGTAAAAGCTCAACTAACCTTTCAGAAGAAGAGCACATGGCGAAAACATGGAGTGCAAGGCATTGTGGTTGAATCTGTGGATACAGCGCAATGCATTGTGGTAGAAAAGTTAGAAGTTCGATTCCCTTGCCGATTATATCTGCTTACTTCGCTCAGTCGCATCAGGCGCCTTCGCTGCGTCAGCAACTATAAATCTACGCTAATCGAAATGTTTTAACTCGAGCACGCGGGGCGTGCAAATACATAAATCTCAAAAACACAAATATCCTTAAGCACAACAAATCCGCCTTCGATTAAGTGGTATACATTTCGGGCTCTAGATGAAAAGAACAAACAACGTAACATATCTCTTCCTCCGTTCTATTACAATGATATATTCGACGATCCTTCGATCAATCCCTTCTCAACATGCCCTTCTAATTTACACGTGTGTCGAATGAAAGGTAAAGCCGACAACTTATCGGCATGTCACATAAAACAAAGAGGTATATTGACGGTCACGCAATCACAACAATGAACGGTATTCGTTACAATCATTATCAATATTATTATTGTTATAAACTGCGCGCGCGTCTAGTTTTTCCCCTCGCGCTTTGTTCCGTTATTTTCAAATGAACAGTCTCGCGAACTTAACGGTTTTCACACTGAAGAAGGGCTATGCCCGAAACGTTTGTGATTTTTCACAATTTGACACTTTTGCATATTTCTATGCCATCAGTACTTTTTATTTTCTTTTGAACATAAGTGTCACGCATCGCCCAAGGATTACAGATACTTTCGTACTTGTTCCTCCTCTACATTTATTATTGTTATCACTATCACCCTGTGTCAGCAGGACACACAACAACATGCAATATATTATACACAGATGTTTTTCCATGACTTTGAAAAAGGAGCCAAAATGGTGTCCCTAGTGCAAAGGTTGCCCTACCTGTTTGTAAACAGAGCCTTAAATTTCATTTATCCATTTTTGGCAATGCATGGCAAAAACCTATTGAGTGACTGATGTTGTGCGACAGACAAATTTAGTCTACTATGATGTCTGCACTTTTTATAACTTTCATCACAAACATCGAGACAAGAACATAAGTGTGCCAACCATCACAAAAGTGGGTTGAGTTTAAAATCTCCTATAAGGTTTTAGTTATTGATATGTGAGATCAGGAAATCACTACAGGAGAAATAGAAATCCCCACATATTAGAGTAAAAGCTGTCATATGAGATCATAAATTGCCTGTCGACATAGAAAAAGACTGGAGTTAGTACCAAGATACTGATGGCATAGAAATATGCAAAAGTGTCAAATTGTGAAAAATCACAAACGTTTCGGGCATAGCCCTTCTTCAGTGTGAAAACCGTTAAGTTCGCGAGACTGTTCATTTGAAAATAACGGAACAAAGCGCGAGGGGAAAAACTAGACGCGCGCGCAGTTTATAACAATAATAATATTGATAATGATTGTAACGAATACCGTTCATTGTTGTGATTGCGTGACCGTCAATATACCTCTTTGTTTTATGTGACATGCCGATAAGTTGTCGGCTTTACCTTTCATTCGACACACGTGTAAATTAGAAGGGCATGTTGAGAAGGGATTGATCGAAGGATCGTCGAATATATCATTGTAATAGAACGGAGGAAGAGATATGTTACGTTGTTTGTTCTTTTCATCTAGAGCCCGAAATGTATACCACTTAATCGAAGGCGGATTTGTTGTGCTTAAGGATATTTGTGTTTTTGAGATTTATGTATTTGCACGCCCCGCGTGCTCGAGTTAAAACATTTCGATTAGCGTAGATTTATAGTTGCTGACGCAGCGAAGGCGCCTGATGCGACTGAGCGAAGTAAGCAGATATAATCGGCAAGGGAATCGAACTTCTAACTTTTCTACCACAATGCATTGCGCTGTATCCACAGATTCAACCACAATGCCTTGCACTCCATGTTTTCGCCATGTGCTCTTCTTCTGAAAGGTTAGTTGAGCTTTTACTTTGTGAATGTTTGTTTTAAGCTTAAAAACTAAAATTTAACTACGAACGCATACTATTATAGTGCTTTAAAAGGCTCTGACAAAGCTTTCGCCTAGTTTTGCCTGAATGTTTCACAAAAGAAAATCTTATTTCGTGATTTGAATGTTCGAGTAAGCAAGCGAGACATCACGAACTGGGTCATCCCGAAATGCAGACCATGCAGACTGCAGACTGTAGACCAGACCGTGCAGACTGAGTATTTTGTTTTTATATTTACGTTTGACTCGCATATTTTTTTGGCTCTGGTCACAAATTAGTCTTCAATTATGTTTTGGAGTGTTTGTTATGCAGAGGCCGCTCTAGCTCGGTATTCAACTGTTGCATGTTGACGTGATGTAGACTTTGTGAGGGAAACTCCGTTTGGTCCTAAATATGCTTACGTAAAGCTATTTTAAAATGTAGAAATAAACTTCACTTGTAATTTAATGCCACATGTAACATGTGCATTTTCTACTCTTGGTGTGCAAAATGTAATTCCAAATGGCTGTTAATGCGTGACCGTGATCACGTCAAAGAAGCCGAGTTCATAGAAAGGCCATAGAAAACCGAATAGCATTTGAAATTCCCAGCGCAGTACGGTTGCCGTGATGAGTTGATGTGATGGTTAATATACTTGGCTTTTAGACTACAAGTAGCCCTTCTTTCACTTAGTAAGTCGTTGCGTGACGCTTTAGAAAAACAATGTAGATCTTAACTTGTCAATGTTTAGTACACTTTCCATCATCATGTTCAAAGTATTAGTTTCAGTTACAATCAGAGGTTATGAACTTTTAACCCCAAAAATCATTTGTCCAGTGCTTAAGTGCAATGCAGATGGACATTACTTAACATAACCTTCCAGTTTACGTGTTCGGTTTACATGTTGTTGTTTTTTTGTTCATTTTATACAATTAGACGGTTAGAATTTGGGAACACTACCACCATTCCTAATGGCAGATTACTTATATAGGGTTCTGTTAGAATAGTTGTAATGTTATCTTTGTTAGGATTTTATTGGTTTTTACACATGTTGATGCTGAAATGTTTACTTTGAAGTAAAGTTGATTCAGTTGTGTTGAACTTTGACTAATTATGTTCATTTACATTTTATGCATTTCCTTTATTCAAATCACCTCCTAAAACCATTTTAGATTCGTTTTCATTTAGCCAGCGCCAACTATCACACCTCCCAGGTATTTTGTTGATCCATCATACTTTCATGCCTAAACCTAAAATTAGTTCACGATTAAATGAACTGTGGAAAAGTAGCCTGTGTTTTGCTTGTAATGAGTTCTCAAAGCAGTTACTCAAAGCAGGGTGAGCACCTAGGGTTAATGGTTTTGTTCAGAGTCAAGTTAACCCACTATTGAACAATAGGCCATTTTACAGTTGTGTGCTTAGTTACCTGGCCATGAGTGCAAGCGAGGCTGGAGGTGGCCTTGCTTTGCCTCCGCTTTTCTCATGTAAATGCAAATCAGTTAGCATAAGAACAACTTGATTTGCACAATAAAAGCAGCAAGGTCTGTGTCAATACAAGGTCAACTCCAGCCTCGCTGCCATTCACATTCAGAAACCAGGTCACTAAGCCGACAACTGTAAAATTGTCTATTGAACCCTGGCGACTAGATTGAACTAAGATTTGTAGCCCTGGCAACCTCTTTCCCATGCAATTAAAAGTTGCTGCGTAGCAGCAGCCCTCATGGTGTTTAGAACGCAACATAGATTTTAAACCATTGTGTAACATGCTACAACTGTCCCCAATTGAATTGATGCTGTGTAGTACTTGGAATTACTGTATGAAGAAAGTTGTGTTAAAAAAGTGCTATAGGAATATTAGCACTTTTTTAACACAACTTTCTCCGTACTCTCCACAAACTAATGGGCACTCACCTTTCAAGGGTATATGATCTCAATTACCCCTGCACGTGGATGCTGGTCCAAACATGCTCATGCCACTCTAGATATATATTTCTTTCTTCTTATGAATGCTTGTGTATGCTTTTGTTTTAATTTTAGGTCTTAATCCAGGGGCGGTGCCTCGCATGGGACTTCATCCCGTTGCACCTGCCCCTTTTGGGTCTTGCCTTATTTAATTAATTTTTATGCTATTTATTTATGTGGTTTACCTAATAAAGCTGTTAAAAAAAGAAAAAAAAAAGGACGCTGAACAAATGCATAACGAATAGTAGTCTGGTTTAACTCTCAATCCCTTTCGCCATACGTTGCACGTCAGCATTGACTGCTGATAGGCATACTAGTAATAGCTCTATTCTGCTCCTTGTATTTCAGTTTTTACGAGTTTCAAGTCCTATAAACCCATTGAGAAATATAGATGCTTGAAGGTTCCATTATTTATAAAACATTCTCCGATGGGGAACTGTTAAGAAATTTAAAGACCGAAAGAATCGATTGATGTCAGCATCCGCCCCGTTACAATGATAATGATAATAGTAATAATTGAAATTTATATAGCGCAAATTCCATATACAGGATCATATGCACCTCCCACGAAAATAAAGATTAAAAAATCAAAAGCTAATGAGATAAAAGATTACAAAGCACTAACCTAATGAGGTAAAAGATTAAAAACTCTGGTGAAAAGGTAGGTTGAAACTGTTGTTGCAACCTATTGAGGTGCTGATCAAAATATGCTCTTCCATTGTTTGATTTATTAATTTTGTATCACTGGTGGTTGTTTGTATATTTTTCTGTTAAACTTTTATTCAATCTGTGAATGTAAATTTTATCAACTGTTTGAAATTTCCATGTGAAATTAGGTATCATGATATTTATGGGTCATGCGTGTTTGAATTCCTTGGTAGCTTAAAAAAATATTATCAGTGAGGGTTTTTTAAAACGATTCATGGTAAAAATAATTATGGGTAGAAATGATCGACGTTTTAACCACTTAAAGTACAATCCGACTCAATTTTTGCTTAAGTTTCTAATTGATTAGAATGGTGATATGCATGCTGTTCTTGTTTTTAACGCCCCCTTAATATCTATTAACACATATGTTACTTTATTCTCTCTCCCTCTATCTATTCAAGTTTGTTAATTTTTTACCCTCAACATTAAACTTGAGAATGACTGAACAGCAGTCAAAATGTTGTTTGCTTTTACCTGTAATTCTTATTGCAAATAAATAATTCAAGGGAAACAAAATCACACCACACGTGTCTAGAGTTAGCATTGGTGATGTTTGATCTTTTGATGAAATATAAAGGATTTTGATTTTTCAACATGTACCAACCCTGGCTTGATGCCCAATTAATTATTACTAATAGATTTTTATCTCTTCTCTTTCATGTGGATGTTGTGGAACAAATCAGATCGTGAGTTATAATCATTTTACATTTATTTAATGTATCATACCAATTGTTTTTAAATACTATAAGTTTTTATCCAATTACTTCATGGTCTTCTGTTTTTGATTCCTTGATTTATTTCTTA
>JAHPZR010002946.1:7500-10231 GCA_019787425.1 Platygyra sinensis | reverse complement strand
TAGACCTGGGATCTCCTCGCTCAGTTGTTCATGGCTCTGTCTTTTGCATTGGTTCTTTGACAAAGTGTCACCTGATGGAAAATGCTTCATCAGTCCCCTGTGATAAATGGCGTGCAAAAGATCCATATCAGTACGTGTCCCTTCGGAAGTATTGCTAGTGTCGGGAATTTGTCAGCACTCTCCTATGGCCTGCCCTGGGGAAACTTATAATAGGAAAGACATGGTGCAAAACAACTACTCTGAAAGGGATATGGGATGCTATTTTGAATGTCAGTGGCTCAGCTGGATAATGTGCACTTTATAGCCAAAACATTGTCCATCACTCTGCATTTTTTCTTGTTCCGGCTAACATTGCTCAGCTCGCACAGTATTGAATAGGCAAAGGAAGTAAGGCTGTGCACCATAATTTAGCTGTAAGGTTGGGTGACTACTGTGAACAACAATCTTGACATATCATTACTTTAGAAATCAGCTCTCAAATGTTTGGGTTGATTCATTTGCTAATGCAATTTGTGAAGGCAATGCCTTGTACGGGGACTTGTATGGTGATACAGCAGTATATAGATGTAGAGAGGTGGTTAATGATTTAGGACAGGATGTCAATGTACAACAGCAAATTAAATGGTTGGATTCACCAGTGCACATGAATACTGTGCTTTAGTGGACTATTAGTAGTGGCATGCGATGTCTCATTATGGTGTTCTGCTAGGTTATCAAAAAAATCTGTTGGATGTGCTAGTTAGACATAATGCCTATTGTTGTTTATTGACAGCCACCATCTGAAGAATTCCATTCTTGAGTATTTAAATTCCCTGAGACTCAGGGATATGAATTAAGTCAGGGAACATAACTGGGTACAGTAGGCCTAATTAGAGTCACAGAGTAATTTTTGACAGTTTTTGGCCTTTAGAACTTTGCTCGCCATTGAAAAGTGTTTGTTTGTAAGATGGTACCTATTTTGAATGTCAGTGGCTCAGCGGAGAGAATGTTTTTACCTCAATTGCCAACATGGCAACTTTATAGCCAAAAGTTGTCCAATTCACTCTGCATTTTTTTTCTTTTCCGCTAACATTACTCCGTCCACAGTAGGGGATAGGCAAGAGGAAGTAATGCTTGCACCATAATTTAGGGTTTGGTGACCACTGTAAACAACAAATCTTGACATATCATTACTTTTGGAATCAGCTCACCAAATGTTGGGTTGATTCTTTGGCTAGTGCAATTTGTGAAGGCAGCTAATGGCTTGTACGAGAGATTGTATGGTGATACAGCACGTACAGCAAATTAAATGGTTGGATTCACCAGTGCACATGAATACTGTGCCTTAGTGGACCATATTAGTGGTGCCCATGCCTGTCTCCAACTACTAACCCTCTATGGTGTTCTGCTATGGTTAGAAAAAAATCTGTTGGATTCTGCTAGTTTTAAAAGGACCAATGGCCTATGTGTTGTGTGATCGAGACAGCCACCCATCATCAGAGACATGCCATTCTTGAGTATTCTAATTCCCTAAGCAATCAGGATATTGATTGGTCAGGGGAAACATTAGCATGGGGTAACAGTCTGCCTAATAGTAAGAATTCTACTAGTATACTAATGCAAATTTCTTTTTTTTTTTTTTTTTTTTGTTTTTTTTTTTTTTAATTTTTTTTTTACTGTGTAATCGATTGGCTGAGCTACTCGTTATACTATTCAGCCGCATTAGCGTACAGGTTGCTACCGGATCGTTCTACGAAGTGACGATGTCTTTAATAGTTTTTTCCGAAAGTTTTCGAAGGAATTTTAGATGTACACGGTGTGGAAATTAAATTCCTGAGAAAACTAAACAAAAGGCACACTGACGAGTTTTCTTAACTTTAAAAACTTGAAAATATTGAAAAAGCGGGTAACGCCGCGGTAAACAACTTGACAATTTGCCAAGGGACGGTTCTGATACGTGCAACTTTTGTATTACAACTTTGTAAGCTAGGGTAACGCTCCATAATGCGGGGGAAAAAAATCATTGGGAAACCTGTTATTTTTGTTGTCTTCAAGTCTAGAATTCTACTACACCAATTAGACTTATTCCGCTCCTCGATCCTATGCAGGCGATAGTTGATTCGGGCCTTCGGCCTCCATTCAACTAGCACCTCATGGAAATTCTCAGTTTTTGTGGCTTTGAATTTCTCCTCGGCCATGAAAAAAAGATGTTGTTTGTAAGATAGTAACCCTATTTGGCATTCGAGTCTACTTGTATAGTTTGTATTTCAATTTATACAGTGTAACCATGGATAGCCCTTTATTCTCAAAGTACAAAGTGTGTGATGTAACAAGAATCATGATTTTCAGACACAATATAACAAAATAGTAAACCAAATACTGAGGTCATTCCCCTCAAAGTTACATCACTGTTTTGCTTCAATGTGTAGAATGCACCCACACATGAAAAAGTGCTGTTTCTGGCAGGTGCCCCAATAGATTCGTATTGGAGTGAAAGGTAGACTTATGCAGAAAACATCCATTGAAATTAGCTTTATTTATTCAGCATTTGACAAACTCCCGAACATTAGCTTCTACTCAAGCAAAAAGTTCCAGTCCAATACAGACAATACAAACATGGTCTACTTTTTGTACTGAAACTAATACAACACCTCTTAGTTAATATATGAAACTGTGTTCTCGTGTACATTTGAAGGCTGAGGGCCATTCAATATCAAACCACAATGGAAACAAAACAGAGCAAGTGTCGAAC
>JAHPZR010002945.1:15000-26460 GCA_019787425.1 Platygyra sinensis | reverse complement strand
TTCCTCATTTGTTTTGAGCTCTTCTCCAAGGCCAGGAACGAAATCCGAGCAAAATAGAGAAAGCCCGCAGACTACCTGTAGATCGGTACCGACTTTCGATCCATGTGAAGTCTATAAATTTTGCACGCACGTTGTAAAATGAACGAATGAGCAGAGACCCTCAGCAGAGGACATACTGAAGATTCAGTTCTTGATCTCTTTCCCAAACCAAACTAAACCAAGCTACACACGTCACGTAAGCTTGGCTTACGGCTGTCCCACTACAGAGAGGTGGTACAATTAAAAACAGAAAACGAAAGTGGGATTTACAATTGAAGCGAGTTATCATTACTCTTCCATCAAAGTTAAGAACTGCCACGGAGACTGGCAAGGGAAAATTCATAGTCTGCTGGCTTTCGGCTTTTTCACTAGGACTAGCGTTTAGTCGTCGCGAACGCAATTTAGGGCCTGTTTACATGGAGGTGGGGGACCCCAGGTAGGTGAGGTAACCCGCCTAGGTGGGGTAACCCGCCTCTCCATATAATATCTCATTTTTATTTGATCATGTTTACATGATAGGTGGGGTAACCCGCCTAGGCGGGTTGCCCGGTCTGCCAGGTAGGGTAACCCTGTCAGCCTGGGTCGCATTTTGCCATGTAAACGTCTCAAGGTGGGGTAACCCGCCTAGCCGAGGTCGAGTTCATGTTACATTTGCAAGCCCGCCAAAGCGCGCCAAATTTGAAAAAGTAAAAAGCCACAGCACTGAAATGTTGCAGCGAGAGCAGATAATAAGAGAAAAGAACACTGACCGCCAAAATGCGTCTTTCGCCCGCCATTTTCTCTGTTTACGTGCCTAGCGACCAAGCAACAACGTCTTGTAACGTCACCCCAGGACCCCGGGGTTGTAAGTTTGCATGTAAACGCGAGCCATTTTTCGACCACGGCTAGGCGGGTTACCTCACCTACCTGGGGTCCCCCACCTCCATGTAAACAGGCCCTTAAGGGCGGTATGGCGATGGCCGTGTAGAAAAGAGGGCGAAAATTAAGGTGAATCCCCAATAAAGATTTATTTTAACTCCCAAACAATAGTTATAATAACCCCTACAAAAGTCTCCAAAAGCGAGGTATATTACCTCCCTATAAAGAATTGAAATAACTCCTTCCTGAAATGTAACTCCAAGTAGGAGTTAGATTTAACCCTCATTTAGAGTTAAAATAACTCCACAAAGAATAACTCCACTAAGCAGAGTTAATTTAACTCCACGACTAGTAAATAACTCCAATTTTGAGTTAAAATAACTCCTTTTTAGAGTTATTCTAACTCCTCTAAAATAACTCCACCTTGGGGAGTAAATTTAACTCTACTCAAGGTGTTATTTTAACTCCTTGAAATTTACTGTGTGGTATCCGGGGGGTACTCTGAAAATCTTTGGGTGAGGATGTGTCACTTAATCATTTATACACTGGCCACGATTCCAAAAAATTATAACCCTACTCTAAACAAAAACTGTTTAGTTTCTGAGTGCCCTATTCGAGACTAAACTGCCTCAAAACCATACCCTTAACAGCGGCACATACCCACATAGTTCATATGTGGGAGTACCTCCCCCGGACATGGTATTAGTATTTTCTGCTGAGGCTGTTAATAGTGTTTATTCGAGCAATTTGAAATAACCAACCTAACCCTTTTTGTTAACATAAAATTTATTTTATCGCAGTTATTTTCCTGAAGTTATCGCAGGGACATTATGTTATTATTTTTCTTCTTATGTAAGATGGTTTAATATCAGACGGTTGCAACTTGTGTTTTTGTTATGTTAACTGTTAGTGGTAAAGTTTATTATTCATATCTCGTCTGTGACAATATTTGAGCTTTAAGTCGAAGGAGAGAGTACAAACCTATATTGCACAGTAGAACCTATTTTAACCTGTTTGAACCTGATGGATGTGGGGACGACGAAAGTGCTACTCAGGAAGGAGAAGATAAACGAAGTTGTAAAAAAAAGATCCACAAAAATGATCCTAAAATTCAAGGAACGTGCGAAATCGAAAAATGAATCCCCTATTTTGACGGTTTGATGCCCTGAAGGTAAAAGATAGCTGACATTTTAAGCATATCTTTTCACCTGGCCTGTTGCATCTAAGCTTTATTTGCAAAAAAAAAAAACAACCGAGTCTAATTTTGACTCTACGCGCATTAATTGTAAGGATGTTCCAGTCGATAGAACTTTTTACCGCAGACGTCAGGTAATGAGTTACTTGTGTCAGAAATGCAAAAAACATTGGGGTCACCGACGCAGCTTTCCGATTCGTAAACGGTCGATGCCATTTTCCCGACACTTAGAATTTTTTTTAACTGTGAACTAATTTTTCTCTACCAAATTAAAGAGAAAGGAGAATTTCCAAGTAACCACCTAGTATCGAACCAGAGACCTCTGTTTCCTGACATCCCTCTTATACCACTATACTACCAGGTTGATCCACCAAATCTACCCAAAATCTAATTATAAAACGTGACATTCTTAAACACTAATAATAGAGTTGCCCCAAACATGAAATAAGAGCTAACCGCAAGCAAACCAGTGTGAATATGAACAATTAAGCATTTGGTGAGTGCATTTATTCCATCAACAAATTATAACCAGTTTCTACCTTGTCCAGGCCTAAACTAAAGCAACTACGGCATCGGTTACCAATGATGGCATCGACCGTTAAAAATGGCATCGACCGTTTACGAAACGGAAATCAGCGTCACCGACTTCGTTTCAAAGATAAAGCGTGTGGAAAACTACCCTGAATTTGAAAATTTGGCGCACCTAATTTAGGATGGTTTATGGGGATTTAATATAGTTAAAAATTTTGACGGTGAGTCAACGGAGGGAAACGCCTCAGTCATGTTTTGTAGAAGTGGGTCTGCTGCGTAAATAACGCCAAATTTTACCAACATTTTTACAACACTTAACCCTTACTTCAAGAAGGTGAAACCGTCGGACGGATGATTGTAAAGCTTAAAAGAACCGGTGGAATTCGATGGTGTATTTTGCAAAATGATTAAAATTTCTAGTTGATAGAGTTTCTTCTTTCTTCCCGAAACGTAAATTCCTGACATTTTACTCAGTTAGGCCCGGCGATTTGCCAGAAACGTGATAGTTGTGATAGAGCGATTTTAGGTTTGTAAATGTTTAAAGGCTGAAATGACAGACTGAGATTATACAACACATGTTCCATTCTTGACGCGCATTATCCTACTTTCTTTCAGGTATATCAAAGTTAACGCGGCGTTCTTTTTCAGTGCAATATGCACTCAAGAAAAAAAAAAAAGGAAGTATTATTCAGGAAAGTGAAGATGAAAGTGAGAGCAGTAACGAAGAATTCGAGTCAAGTCAAGTTCCTAGTTCCACTTCACAGCAGTGGCTCGATGGAAATCTGGCTTCTGTCAACAAAGCTCTTTGCCTTGCGATTGCCTATTGGGTCGCGCTAACGACGCCAAACGGTGCTCCCGCAAGTCCGATTTCCGTGCACAAAGCCTTATTGAATTGTAGACTGTGGATCAGGTAAAGTGTCTTGTTTTGAGTGCAAACTGTTTGCTTATGTGTGTACACATTATGAAGTTTACGAGAAACAAAAGCAGCACTTATTAATGGTCAATCAAATAGTTTACATTCTTAAGACAAACAAAATACAAGGCAATTAAATAAAGTACTGGATGTCTGGAATAACCATGGACGCAAAGGAGTCGGACAGGCAGTTGAAATCTTGCAAATTTCCAGCATAGTTTTTAATAACGCTCTCTATTATGCCTTTTAGGTTCAATTCACAGAAGGAAGGGAGTGTCCTGCAATGAAAGAACTTTATAAAGTTTTAAAAGACCACGAAAACCAACATATGGAGAACCTCGTTCTATCATCGTATCGGCATTGCTACAAACAAGAAACCAGGAAAGTTATGGGGAATGACAGTGACTTTATCGATACATAAGACTTGGAAGAGTGTGGCAAAGAGAATGCGGTGCGAGTGACCATCATCAACAAGAAGTCTGCACCATCTTTGGCCAGTGCAGTAGGACGTCTCATCGAAGCACAGGTACAAATTGACAAGTTCGGATTTACAGCCTTGGGCATCACAGCGCAACCACCAAGCTCTATGGTGCAAAACGACGAGAAAAGGTTCTCGGATAAGCTGAAAATCCTGGTAAACGACATTTCTAGTGCAATGGAAAAGCTCGATTGTGCCACGTACAGGGGAAAGGTGTACATACAGATGTGAGACCCGCGCGTTCGTCAATACTCTTGTCACCAACGAATTGTTCAAACCTAGACTCATTCGAGAAATGAGAAGGGTGGTGGGAACAGTGTCTTCCATTTACAGATAGAAACTCGGAACAAAACAGACCTAAGTTACCAATTTGGGAACAGCGTGTTCCATATGCAAATAGGAACTCGGAACAAATTAAAACAGTCCTAATTTACCAATTTGGGGACAATTTGTTCAATTGACAGATAGCAACTCGGAACAAAGCATCCGCCTAAATGACCAATTTGGGAACACTGTGTTCCATTTACAGAAAGGAACTCGGAACGAAATGTTTCTCTTTACACGACAGTGAACGTTTTGTTCCTACCTTGTAAAAAAGTTGGTCCTCTTATAGTCAGTAAGAACACCAAAACGAGGAACGAGGAACGTTCCTTTTTTAAAGATCGGAACAGCCAACAAAACTTAAAATCAGTAAAAAACGAGCTTAAGACTCACAAAAGCGTAAGTCAAGCGCTAAGGCGAAGTGGAAGGAGGCTTTTAAAATCTGGTGAAGTTTAATTCACTCAAAGGCAGCCCATTAAAAATTTTTGGGAAATGTATAGGAAGAAGGCCTTTTCAAGCACAGTCTCTTAAAGTACTTGTAGTCTCCAACCCGTAACTACCATTAACAAAATTATTTGGGATCGCTCAGCGTCAATATCTCACAGTCGCTTACCACTTGAATTTCATGCCCTGAAATACCACCTTTTTCAGAAAATTGTTGTCCATTACCAGCCTGACCTCTTTGCGATGCACCTGTTGAAAATCCTAAACACTATTTGTGTACTGCCCAAGTTTTGCTGCTGTGCGTGAAAAGCTGTTTGCCTCAGCTGCACAATTACTTGGAAATGGATGGCATTGTGCTTCTGCTCAGAAAACAATTGATTGGTTCTTAAATGGTATTCTCACGATGATTTTGACACTAATGTTATCTTTTTTCAGCACGTCCAGTTATTATCTCCTTGTCCAACCGACGAGTTCTTAAAGCTCTTAGAGCAAATGTTGCAATAAATATTGTTCAAATAAAGAAAAAAGAAAGATTAAATTTTGTGTTCTCAAGGTTAACAAGCCATCAGAGATGTCATCTTTTTCAACCACGCAAAACTTCGTATATTTGAAATATAAAATTAGGATTCTTTTCAAAGAATTGGGATTCTCATATATAATCCTCTCTCCATCCAGGTTTAACAGAAACGTCAAGGGGAAGAGGTGTGGGGAAAGGTTGTCGAAACCAGCCTTGAATATGGTGGCTGTGCCCGCAGTAGGATCGGCAGTCAAATTAAAGCTGAGCTTTCCTACCAAGCATTAGTTACTCCCTAAGAATATTCTGGACTTATTCAGCAAAACGCCACCTAATTACCATCTGAGAAATTCTGATTTCTACATCCCACCATTCAACAGTGTCAGGCATGGGAAACATTCATTGACGTTCTTTGGACCACGACTTTGGTCCAAACTTAGCCCAGGAGACAGAGAGAGACAGACGTTAACGGCCTTTATTTCCAATATTAGAAAAAGAGATCTCGCTAGCCAGGTGGAGAATGACTTTTGTAATGGAAACTGTCTTGCATGCACTTGCTAAATATAAATGTTATAAACGGATAAAACTTATAGATCTTAATTAAATAAGTTTTAGTTACTAGCTATGTTCTTTATTTAAGAAATAGAAAACATGTACCGTGTTTCTATCGAGTTATACAAACACGAGTGGAAGTTTGGGAGAACGAGAAATGCTGTGGGAACACGAGCCGCAGGCGAGTGTTTCCACAGCTTTTTCGAGTTCTCCCAAACTTTCACGAGGGTTTCTATGACTCGATAGAAACACGGAGTATACATTTTCTATTTCATTTAGTAATCACCGCGACGAGAAAAAGGAAAACAACTTGTTAAGTTTGATTATCAAAATGTAAATTCTCTTTGCTCGCGCCATCACTACGTCAACAGCGTGCGCTAGTTCTGTGTCTCCATCGAGTTATACAAACACAATTATTAACCAATCAGCGCGCGTGCTTTCTTAGGACTGTTTGCTAATATGGTATATAGTGATTGTAGCCTAAGGCTTTTTTTTTATTTCTAGATATGTTCTTTATTATTGTATATAGTCATTGTAGCCTAAAGATTTTATTATTGTAAATTCTAAACTCTTCACTTAGGATAGTGTCCCCGATAAGTAAGCCTATCACAGGCTAGCTAGAAGATTGACACTGAAATAAAGTCATTATTACTATTTTTAATATTTAAGGAAAATTGGAATTCGTAATTTTATAGAATTTTGAACTTTTATTATCAATTATACCCTACTCTGCTCTTTTAGCCTTTTTAATCTTGTAAGTAAGTAATGTGAAATTTCAATAAAGTTTTTATTATTACAATTACTATTATTATTATTATTATTATTATATTATTAATTATTATTATTATTATGTATTATTATATTATTATTATTATTATGGAAGTGTAAAATGAAGGTTGTATACCTCTTGTTTGGTTTCAACTCTGAATAAAAAAGTCACATTTATTATTTAATAGTCTTTAAAGTATTCACATAAATGTTCTAATTCCATGTAGCACAATGGTCGATGTCTTTGCTATGCAAAAGAGAAGGCCGGCAATTCTTTCTTTTAACAAACGACTATCTGCGACTAACTAATGTTTGCATAATTTCTTTATTTATTGAATTTTTCTACAACACTCATGACAATTCAGTACATAATGCCACTACTCATTACAGCTATTTGCTACATACGAATATGGCTGTTTTTGAAAAGGCGACCTGTTTTGCCCAATAACAGTGGTTTAACATCTGCAAGGGAAACTCCTGGACAAGAAACCACAAGAGAAAGCATGGTAATACTCAAGACTGTTGCAGTTATCATGTTATTGTTCTTGGTTTTTTTTATTGCCAACGCAGGTGGCTTGGATGTTGTTGGATTTTCAGAAATATTTCTTCCGATGAGCTTTGGTTTGCTTCTGACATACTAACAAGGCTGCATAGCTGCTTAAACCCAGTTGTTTATGGAGTTATGAACAAACAATATCGCCGAAGTTACGTCAGGTTTTTATCACGCACGCTCGGCTGCAGTCGCTCTTCACAAGTCGAGCTGGCACCACCACAAATACCACTGGACCATCACTTGATAAGTCAAGCAGTCAGTAATGGGAATTGATGTTACGACTACCAGCAAATCAAAGGTCTCTTTTTATGTTTAGAAGGATCCTAGCAAGGAGCTATTTTGGGGCTGAACTGGATTGGACTCTCGATAGCTGTGCCTTAGTGTATTTGTATCTAAATCTTCAGTTATGTGGAGAACAATCATCAAATTGATGATCATTTTACCGAACATTTTGGTCAGGCATTTTCGTAACAGAACATTTGTTTGGCGTTTCATAGCATCGAGACTGTAAACTGTTCTGAAAGGAATTGGGGCATCCAGTATACGCTTTCATTCACGGCCGTGATTCTCTAGTATTTTTATATCTTATTTTTCTTGTATATAATAAACGAAGGATTCTCAAGGTGATTGTAAGATCATCCCAAGCCATGCTAGCATGAGACGCAACACTATGATAGAGGCTTATAGACTGAGTCTTGAATACCGCGGACATGGTGGAGTTAACTCCATGCCTACGGATGATGCACTTGAACTTTAAATTGACCAATCAGGATTCAGCAGGTGGGAAAGACTGCACTGTTCTGACGTCAAATACATGTTAACAGGAAAGGCATTTAAGCCCGTGTTTTCACGAGAGATGTTTACCTTGGTTTTGTTTTTACTTTACTGAAGTGAAGTTTTTAGTCGTGTAAACACAGTATCAAACCTCGGTAAACGGCGGCAAAATCAAAAGTAAGCCAACCTAGGTTTGTCGACAGTTGAACGCCTCATCAGGCATGGTTTAGCTCAGTAACCGACGGTAACCGAGGAAAAGCAGACGTTGTCGCGACATCTTGGCAGCAAGTGTTCACGCGTTCAGCGTGTAAAAAACAGAAAACTAGACAAAGATTCCTCCTGATATAAGCAGTCAAAGGGGGAAAAAAGGTTAAATTAACTCATGTTTAGGCAAAAAAATCCTGGACTGCAGTTTCCCTTTCATCGTCAAGTACCGTAAGTGTTTACTTTCTGTTAGAAATTCACTAGCTCGGTAGCGGTGTACAGGCAGGTGAACTAAAAGAATACCTGACACAATGAGAAAGAAAAAAATCATAATCGAAATCTATGGAGAAGAAAAGAAATTGTTAGAGCGGCCCTGAGTAAGAAGAAGTACCGTTAAACGTTTACGTAGCCCGTGCTCCACTGCTGATGCCGTTTCAGGTGTTTTGTGGGTAGAGACTCTTCGAGATATCAAAAGTTTCTTGCCAGTATTCATCTATAGAGCTTTAAGGAGGATTTTGGTCGACATCATCGCCTGAAAATTGACAACGACCTGCGTTCGGCATTCAGTGGAGTCAGAAAATTTATAATTTTCAGAAAAGTTTCTGTCCAACATTACTGTATGCTTTCCGAGAAAACCTCAAACCGCCCGTTGTATGCGGTCTACTCTAGTTAACTAGTTCCGTGTAAACAGCGTCTCTGATAACTGCGTTTTAGTTACGAAACCTCGGTAAACAGTAACCGTAGTAAACCTCTCTCATGAGCCCGAGCCCGAGTTTTCACACCTTCCGTCACTGGATCTCCCGAGCCCGTGAGCCCGAGCCCGTGTTTTCACACCTTCCGTCACTGGATCTCCCGAAAAGGAATTTGTAATTCAAAAATCTATAGACCCTTTTAATAAATGACTGCCACTTATAAGCTCTTTTGTAAGATCTTGTCACAATTAGTTCAACTAACTTCGTGTTTTAGTTGGTAATTCAAAATAATTTTAACTCTCAAACGAATTCAGTGAGGTTAACTTAAATGCATACCAAAGAGCTTAAAATTGGCTGCCATTTATGAAATAGAGGATATTACATGCCTGCGAGTGGATATGAATTTTATCTTCGAGTGTTCAACTCGATATCTCAGTGAGATGTCGAATTGAACACGATTTTGACGATTTTCCGAAGATTTCCGACCACTTTCCGAAGATGTCCGAAGATTTTCCAAAATTGTTCCGAAGGAAAGACGAACGTTTCTGAACATTTTTCGGACACTTTCCGAAGATTTCCAATGATAACAGCGCGAAGATCATCGAGGAGTGACCGATCATGTTTCGATCATACAGCAACATATCTAAGTACTTTTTAAGGGATTATGTAACCATAGCAATGGTGATCATTTCAGTAGCTATGGCAACACCAATATCCCTACATGTGAAAAATAAAAATAGTATGTTCACTGCGTGCGATGAAGATATGATTTTCAGTAAAAGGAAAAATCCTGGTATTTCACAGGTATTTATGTAATAAAGGGGTTTAGTAAAATCCAACTAGTGGTCTATTACCAATGCTGCGTTCTGATTGGTTGAGCTACTAGTAGGCTATTTGTTATAGCCCACTAGTAGCGAAAAGCGCCGGCTTTGAAACCAAAACAATGGTAGCTGAATAGCTTTAACTAGCTATAGCGAAATATGTTTTGTCAGGAGTCCATCACCCGGAGCGTGCAACTGACCTATATTCGTGCAACGGCGTTTTCACAAGTAAGGTTATTTTTAGATACGCCTTTCCCGCCAAAAATTACTGTATCCGGTTACCTCCGCATCGAAATCTGAGTGAGTAAAAAAATGGCGGCCCAACGCCGTAGTTTTTGCTTCGGTATTCCGTTTTTCACTTGTCGTTTTCCATCATTCCAATCTAGTTATTCCTTAAACTGGTCTTCCCACAATACCATGCGTTTTATTTAGCACTTTCCACATCTTCGAAATGTGTAGGAGACCTTTGGTACATTTCTCAGAGTACGAGTTCGCTCGATTGAATCCACGCTTTGGAAGTTTTTCTCGTGCCTTTGGAATGACCAAGTATACTTTTAATAGAATCCAAAAGAAATTAAAAGATCTGATCGTGAGGAAGAAGTATGTCCGGTCATAATAGAACCTCGTTTGGAGAGTGTAAGAATTACGAATAGAATGTCTTCGTCTTCAGCGACCGAACAGTTGCAGAAATGTGTAGAACTGAGATGACCAGGATCAGTCTTCGTCGGTAAAGAAAGCCTTGCGACGAAACTTAGAATTAAAACAGCAACGGAGAGAACTTCAGGCGGGAGCAGAAGAACTTTCATCGAAGAGAATCGCAGAAGGTGATGAACGACTGCAAGAATGGAGTAAAGATTTTGTAAGTGGCGCCGGATATATATTATATTTTTGCGAAGTGAGATCTCTCATGACGGAATTGTCGCCTTTTCCGCAATCTCTTGTGGAACAGCTAAAATTATGCAGGTACGGCCAGTCATGTTAACTCTACATATTCTCCTTTCAAGTAGTTACTAATGGCCTACAAAATTATCAACCTGCCTTGAAGTAGGAAACTTTCTTTTTATAGCTGTTGTGGTTCACTGTTATACTTGCTTCAAGTTTTGTCTTTCTTTGTTTTGGGGTATGATCAGAAATGAGTGTGAAACAAAGGAAAAATATAGCCAATTGTTAACATTTGATCTAAACCCTTTGGCAACATGCCCTCGGCTACTTAACAATAAATTGTTGCCAAGAAAATATTAGCCCAGCAGTGGAGCGAATCATTAATATTGTTTTACTGTGGCTGTTATTTTTGTAATTTTTCTCTGGCTACTTTTGTTACACAATGAGATATCTTCCCAGACAAATTATGATTAAGAAGTAGTGAGAAAAATATTTGCAAGGGTGTTAGATCTCACTAATTCTTAAGTATTGTATCCTTTTGTGTTCATCTGTAGCAAAGGTATATGATTGCAGCTGTGAAGGACCTATCTTCCAGTGGAACTGATGCAAACACAAAGACTGGCCAGTACATGCAACCTGTTATTTGAGCAAGGTCTACTCAGACACCGCTGAGTCAACAACAAGGATAGCTCGGTCCTTGCACAGTGGTGTGCTAATCACAAGGATACACGTAGTTTATTGGCAGAATATAATGTTTGAGAAGTTTTAAATGTCAGAGATAATCACAACTTCTTTTTTAATTGTCACATTTTTAGTTTATCAAGAGAACACCAAAAGAGCTAGACAGAAAAAGTTCTTGGCTTGGCAGGTATGAAATAATATTTTGTATATGGGTAAATATAAATGGTCAATTTGCTTTAT
>JAHPZR010002945.1:0-7500 GCA_019787425.1 Platygyra sinensis | reverse complement strand
CTTGGCTGCTGAGATCTATTCATGCCTTATGCGTATTGTCTAAATGTGCCAGGGGTTTAATAATAATAACAATAATAATAATAATAATAATAATAATAATAATAATAATAATAATAATAATAATAATAATGGTTTAAGCAGCGTAGCAGCCTCTAGTTGTTAGTATGTCAGACTAAGCTATGAAGAGCTATGAAGACCCATATATGTTGGGAGCAGACCAATTTATCAAGATGAATTCGATAAATTGGTTTGCTCCCAACACTTATCGGATCAATATCAGTATCTAGGCAACTGCGCACCTACCCCTCCCCCAACCCAACAGTAACACTAACTTATTAACTTATTATAACATGTTGGGTTAGGGGAGGGGTAGGTGCGCAGTTGCCCAGATACTGATATTGATCCCACATATCTCAGATCTCAGTTGGTAGAACCCCGGGGGATGAACTTTAGGAATGTTTGGGTAGGGATGTGCCGCTGGGACCCTGGAACCCTTAGCCTATATATAGTTAGTCCCCCTCTACTAACCATGGCCTATACCAGACCTAGCTAGTTCAGCTGAATTTTGCTACCTATACGAGAGTAAACTCCTAAAATCACTCCTATCCTAGACTAGCTCTTTTTCTGAAACTGAATTTTGACGGTTAATTGTCAACTACTCCGGTTGGCTATCGTTTCATTCCTTGATCAACAAACATTAAATATTCTCTGAAAAAATATCGGCCTAAACTCACACGTTTATATACTTATGTAAATCTAGAAAGTTCCAAAAGCGTCTCTGCACATATTACGGATTTCAGGACAATGCAGACTAATGAACAACACTCTAATCTATGCTGCGAAACACCTAAAAGGTGACAGAATGAACTGGATTACATAAGAATGCCTAAGCTGATTATGTAACATTAATAATATCCATTAGCGTTTTATGATAGTCATTTATCAACGCTGTTGAGGCTGAGTCGTCAAAATTTGGCTCATCCTCGTTGTAAAAACCTGTGAAACTCACCAGTGACGTAAAGCAAAGAATTCAAAGAAGTCAACATAATTGACCCTAATCCCAACAATAGCTACTAAACAAAGAAAAACTTCACAGGTTTTTACACCGAGGTAAACACGAAAATTTCATTTTTTATATATTTTTGAGTAGCAATTCCTGATTTTCTTAGTTTCGTGAAAAATGATGCCCTATTCTAGACTTAAATGCTCTGATTTATTTACCCTATACTAGAGTAAACTGCTTAAAAACCATACCCTTCACAGCGGCACACACCTGTAGAGCCCGTATATAGCAGTACCCCACTCCCCGCCCCAACCCGGGGGGTAGAGCACCGCAGCGCTCACGCAGAGAGCATGCGTTCGAATCCCCTTAAAGTCCTGAATTTTTTTTTCGGGCTAAAAATTGGCAATTGCTTTATTAGAACTGCGATGATCACATCTCCCGATTTAATCTATATTCCCACAATTCAAATCAACTTCATTTCATGTCATCATTTTGTGAGCGAACGGGACTTTGGGCGCGATGCGCAACGAGTTTGCCAAGCAGAAAGTAAGGTCTCTGATGAGTCCCTTCGCCGGGATGAAACGAGCTGCCTAAGACTAGCCGGCCACGAACAAGATGACCGGTTAGCTCAGTTGGTAGAGCACCGGACTGCCGTGCGGGAGGTCGAGGGTTCAAACCTCGGCCGGACCAACACTCAGGGTCTTTAAATAACTGAGGAGAACGTGCTGCCTTTGTAATGGCACTCGCAAATGGTTACACGTTCAAGTCTTCTCGGACAAGGACTATAAACCGTAGGCCCCGTCTCCTGCATATTCAGTGTTATATAGTTAGCAGGGGACGTTAAAGAACCCACGCACTCATCGAAAAGAGTAGGGCACGGAGTTCCCGGTGTTGTGGTCAGGCCTTGGGGTTTTGGGATTGGGTCGGGCCCGCAGTAATTGGCTCACGCTGTTTGCGGTGTCCCTGCCACGAGTTGGCGAAGTTAAATAAATAAAAGATGTTATCACAAGTAACTGTCAACTTTATTATATTTTATTTAGTTTACTGTCTACTAACATCAGCATGAGTAATTACAATGACTGCTAATACTTTTACATGCAAGTAACTTTATATACAAAGATACTGACGACTGGCATTAAGTAATTACAATAACGCAAGCACTAGTTATTTTTTGGACAAAATATCTAAGCATGTTCTAAGTGTTATAAATTACAGTATTTCCCTTACTGTTATTTAAAATTTACATAGAGGAAGAGAAATAACAAGAAGAAGAGGGAGAAGTCTACGTTGTAAAACACTAAATAATCTTTTCGATTTTATACTTGTATTTTATTGGTAATGATCTGTAATTGTGGTGAGTTCATATTAATAGCTCAAGAAGAGAAGAGTATAATTCAATTGCTTTATCAGTGTGTTTGATCAGAGAAAAAGCCAACTGAGAATGAAATGAGACTGAACTATTATTCACATTAAACCATAGTGAACTGGCCATCAATAAAAGTATGAGGTCTGATATCTTCGGAATCCCCGCTATTAGCACAATTGCTGTTAAATCAAAATAGTTCCTTCTTTGTGAAAACTCTGTGAATGAATTTCAAGTGCAATTCTCCTTACTTGTTTCCCTTGCATACTTTTCGAACCGACCTAAATATCTTCCCACACTTTGTTTTATCTTTATTTTGTTGTACGTTTGTTCGATCGGCTTGGGCCTGCATGCTGATCATTATATTTCCGGCCCCGGTTGTTCGAAAGCCGATTAAAATAACCTGCGGTTAGCGGTTATTCCGTAATTAAATTGCTTATTCCCAGGATAACTAATCGAGGGATAAAATGGTGTTCCTGAAAACAGATTTAATCTTCGATTAAGCTCAGATTAAGCCGGTAAAACCGGTGTGTGATGGGAGAAAAATGTATAGTACTAGGGGAGGGAAAGGATAATTATGACGGCTCCTACAAAATAATACGAACTTGCTGTTGAATAAAAAGAAAAAGAAGACCCAGTTTTTAATAACTCGACTATCTTTGCTTGCTATAAGAACCAATAGCAATTCTTAAATCAAATAAAGAGTTGTGATAAATAAAAAATTGTGCAAGATAAACGCTGGGAGAAGCCTACTGAATCATGCGTCAGTCGAAAAATCAGTGAGCTCTTCAAAACCCTCACCGGTGCGATTTTCACCTTTACTTCATTTAAATTAGAAATCTAGATAGCCTCTATTCGAATGGGCTAATGAAGTAAGTTTCGCTAGGGGAAAATACTAGAAAAGAGGAAAGCCATAAGCTAAGCAAAGAAGCAAATAGCGGAGATCCGCCGAATGGGACAAACAAATTTTTCAAGAACAAGCAAGGTGGACAGTAACTGGAAATTTTAACAATATTTTGTCGATACAAAACTCGCCTTTGAAGCCAAAAAGCCTGTAATTCTACCAATGATCTAAGTAAGCGACGATTTCTACCTCTGAGAGTGGAAACGTTGAAATTTCTTGCTTCACCCTCGTTGTGTAAAACATTTCGCGGATCGCCGAACAGCGGTCTGTCCGTGATGTGAAAACTCGAAAAAGCGCGGGAAAACCAAACGCGGAATGACTCGTCCGTTAGAGAATAGTAAAATCGAATTCGGAAAAATAGTCAGGTAGCCTGAATTACTTTTCTTCCCTCACCGGTCTCGGGATTAAAGCAAAATCAACAAAGTGTAAGTCCGCAATTTTGATTTGTTTGACTGCTTTTTAGTCGGATTAGCGAGTTAATCCACCTCGCTAGGTGTGTTAAATCAGTTAACCGTTGGTTTAATACTTTGATAGTACTAATCGAGCTTCGAGGAACACAATTTAAACGAAGGATAAATTTACTCTGTGGATTAGTACGATTTAATCGTGGGTTAGCGTTAATCGGCATTCGAACAACCGGGGCCTGATGAATAATTAACCAATAGTAGTATTTTTATGTTTAACTTTTCCTCAAATAAATTCAAATTTACATTTTCAGTTAGACGGAAGAATTCCGGGTCCTCATCACCAATACTTTCAGATGTGAAATCCTTGGATTCTGATTTTTGAAATGGCAAAAATGAAAAAAAAACAACTTATGGTAAACGTGAAGGAAATGACTTTTCTTAAAAGAATATTTGCCATGAAAGACGGGAAAGGACAGAACTTGTCTCTTCTCATCTAAACCTTTTTCATTTTTTTATTGCTTTCTTAAACCATTCCTGGCTAAAAAACCTTTCACCTTCAATAACAATTTCCTTCTTATTAAATACGATTGTATCTCCCACATCACATACTTAAGCTAAGCCAATAAAAGCTGTTTTAAAAACGGCTTCACAAAATCCAGTTATTTGTAACATAAAGTACATCCGCGTTTATTTGAACACAATAAACATTTTGATGATTGGTTTTGGGATGAGCAAGGCTCGACATTCTTGAAATAAGTAGACGTGAATTACTCTTTAAATGGTGCTCTTTCATCTGCTTTAATTCAAAACAGGTCTCTTTACTTTTTTTAGAAGATTGTTCCCAAATGGACAAATGTTGATTGTACTGACAAGATTTACTTTGTAAGTGAATTCATCATATAAACAATTAATTTGCAAAGTCCTTCTTGGGCATCAATATGAGCACTGTCTTAGTGTCTTGCTCGTTTTAGCCTCCCGTTTGGGCTCATGAAAGAAGGAACACCAGAGTGAACTCCACTCACTTATGGAGAAGGTATTTATTTGTGAAGCCTACAATCGGTGCCGATCACGTGCGGTCAGCTAATGCACTTGAGAACAGATATAATGTCATCAACGTTTCTCAAAAAGTTGCCAATTAATAAATGCTTGTATCAGTTTTAGCTCTTCTTTTTTTTATCCAGCAGCATTAGGCTAGATGTCAATCAAAACCAGATAAAGAAAGGTCTCCGAAGTCTTTAGAGTATTACTTTTTTAATTCATTTATTAAATAACTGCTTGTTGGTACTCCGGTAAACAAGTAACCGGCATTTGACTAATAGCAATGCAACATCAATTCCCATGTTGTGGATACTGTTGCATTTGCTGACCATGATCTTCGCTATACAATGTTTGATTCACGGTCGCGTCATTACTATATGGAATCTACGATGGCGCTTGCTCGACGCGTAAAAAGCGATCAGAACAGTAGAGCATGCGTGATAAAAAGATTGCGTAACTACGACGATATTGTTTGTTCATAACTCCATAAACAACTGGGTTTATGCAGCTATGCAGCCTTGTTAGCATGTCAGAAGCAAACCAAAGCTTATCGGAAGAAATATTTCTAAAATCCAACAACATCCAAGCCACTTGAGTGGGTAATAAAAGAACCAAAAACGATAAAACGATAACTGCAACAGTCTTGAGTATTACCATTCCTTCTCTCGTGGTTTCTTCTCTAGGAGTTTCCCTTGCAGTTGTTAAACCACTGTTATTGGGAAAAACAGGTCGGCTTTTCAAAAACAGCCATATTCGTATGTAGCAAATCGCTGTGACGAGCAGAGTCATTATGTATTGAATTGTCATCATCGAGGCAGTATACGCTTGGCGGTGGCCAAACGTAGGCCAAGCCTCTTCACAACCTTGACCGTTTTCAGTAAGTTTATTAACCACAATGAGTGGAATAACCAGAATAAAAGCTGCCAGCCATATAAGTGACACCCATATTATTGCTCCTTTACGTTTTAACTTTGGTCTCCCCGGATGAGTCACAATGTGGCACCGATGCATCGCCATGGATGTGATGGTAAAAAGCCCTGCATTGTAGCCTGTTGTTACCACAATATGATGAATTCTGCAGTTAAATATCAGGGAAGCTACATTAAACTTACCAAGAATGGAAACAGGCGTGTCAAAGCACAGCAAAACCAAATCCGCCACTGCCAGACACGTGACAAACATTCCGTGGACTGTCTTTCTGGCGTTTTTCGCATGTACAATGATCAGCACAAAGATGTTCCCAACAAGTCCTAAAACGAATACTGTGATTACACTGACGAGCTCGATCCACCATATGGAATTTTTCTCCATTGTTTGCCGTCCTTACATCCCGTGATCTGCACTGAAATCAACAGCATCCACTTTCTCCTTCAGTTTACTCGATTCACTTACGACCAACAAACTTCTCAGTTGTAGATTGCACACTGTGAAACACGATTATATCTGCGATGTGAATGTAAATATTAAGATGTTCTTACTTCTCTGACAGGAAAGAAGAATTTAAAGGAGAACTTATCTTGAACTTATCGTCATTTAAAGAAGAACTTATCTTGTCCATTTACCTTAGAAAGAAGGTCATGTTCATTTGTCAGCCTTTCTCGGTGAACGTTTTGAGTGAACGGGAAAGCGATTATGTGTTTTGTGAATTTGTTGTCATTGTTAGCAGCGATGATTTACGGATTGTGGTGTTCTATAATATTCACCGTCTCCTCTGAGAGATGTCTCTGCTATTAAATTACTGTCAGTGTTCAATATCTATGCAGAATGGAATGTAAGTGGATCTCGTGAGGTCATTTATGACATTTCTAAAATCAAAGATATTAATTTTTTACATGGAGCTCCATTGACCAGCTATACAGAATGAAGGAAATGTCAAATTTGTGTGCATTTATGAAACACACATTCCAGAAAGGAAGTGGCGGAGACCTTATCGACACAGGTAAAAGGAGAATGTAGAACTCATTACTACGGAATTATTTTTATCGTATCGTCAACACGTTTACTCCACTAATACTGTTACTAAAAGGTTGGCATCACTGTCTCCTTAGGCTTTAGATACAGAGTTTATTAGTAACACGGGTAAGGGAATAAAAATATGGACAAACAAAGTAGAAAACGAATGTCAAGTTGTGCCATGTGAAGTTTTAATATGTAATAAATCCGACTTCCACAAATTTATCATTTTCAATTTCCACGTTTACTAGCCTGAACGTTGTCGAGTTTGGAAGATTTAAGTCTAAACCTTTCCTACTTTTATCAGTTTTGAAAACAAGGTGTTATTTACTTTGGAATAAAATCACTCCGCTTCGTAGATTCGTCATAGATTGATTGCCTTGATTCAAACTGCATTTTCATTTTCAAAGCAAGTGGAAAAAGTTATATTAAAAATGTTTTTGATATAACAGCCATATTTCAATCTTGGCATCTTTTAAACTTCAAGAATTTGTCAGCCTAAAATGGTTTTATGCAAAAAAAGGAATATGGCGTGGTTTTTATTGGCATGTGTCAGACAGTGCAAATGTGCTATTATGGAAACACTTAACTGATTGAAACGCACGTTCCTCTATTTGTAAAATGAATTCTTTTTGTATTCCCAGTTCAAATTATCAGCCTTAGAAAAATCGTGTTCATAATATTTGAAATTGCCAAAAAAGCCAAACAAACAGGAAAAACCGACAGTACAAGTTAAACGTGGCTTACTTCAACAGTTTCGTTCGGAGCATTTTCATGGGCGTGTTTTTAGATGTTTTCATCTTTGATTGACGTTTTATTCCCCGCGAGCATT
>JAHPZR010002942.1:22500-27869 GCA_019787425.1 Platygyra sinensis | reverse complement strand
CAGTGACTCCATCACAGAGAATCAGGGATGAATCTCATAAAGTCTGGGTCTTTATTAAGTTGTCAGGAGAAGCAGAGGGTGGATATTGTACCTGTACACAGCTGACTACAGCAAGTGCTGCAATCATGTCATTGCACTACTCTACAAAATAGAATTTGCAGGAGAACACGGGTTCATACACCCATCCTGTACTGAAAGAGCATGTTCTTGGAATAACTCTAGTAACTTGAAAGACATACAGCCCAAAAGGGTACAAGATAATGATGTTTGGAAAAGGCAGCATAAGGGTAGAATAACTGTTTCGCATTTTCATGATGTCAATGGTAATGTCAACAAGTTAAATAAATTAGGAAAACAGGCTAATCATTGAAATGCAAAGTGTCTCCACTTTTAGCAATGCAGCTGCTTCTAGAAGATATTAGTGAACTCCTATCTAGTAGGTGGGGATGCATGCACGAGGAAGATGCTGGCATGGAATCAAAGCGTCCCTAATCAGTGAGAGGCATGCTTATTTCAGACGTTTGGAATAAGGTGGAATATTTGGAATTATACAATAACAAAATCAATGCGCGCGCTCTGATTGGTCAATCAGCTATGGTTTATTGTGCCGGTAAACCCATGGAAAAATCGCGCGTCTTCTCAATTATTATATAAAAGCAATAGACCACAAGTTTCTATGGTTTATAGGCTGATAAACCACTTGGGATGTTGGTAGAACACTCGAAGAATTCGTAAATCACTCGCCCGCGGCTCGTGATTTACATATTCTTCTCGTGTTCTACCAACATCCCGCGTGGTTTATCAGCCTATAAACCATAGAAACTTGTGGTCTATTGCTTAAATGTATGAAAGAAAGCTTAAGCTAAAAATGAGGGCACAGACATGACACCCAAATTACAGGGGGGGACTGGAGAGACGGTTTTTGTTGTTGTTTGGACGCGTAAAGGGGATCCATTTGTTGAACTTATACATTTTGAAGCAGTGTTCTGGCAGCAAGTTCTTCCAAACCTTGAAATATTTTTAAAGACTTATCTCCAAGGGTAATTCTTGGGTTTAGACCCCTTTGCTACTGTGCTCTTTGTGACAGTCTCTGTTTAGAACCTAAGGAGTTTGACAATAATTGTCAAACTCCTTAGGTTCTAAACAGAGACTATTTTCATAACAATAATTATTATTGTTATGAAAATAGTCTGCACTGCGAGTCTTGTTCCCTGTGGTACCATTGGGGCTGTTTAAAGATTGACGAGAAATCTTGTCCTCTGTCATTTGTTTGTAGTTCTTGTAATTATCTTGCCCAGAACGACAACAATCTCTAAGAATGTACCTTACAATGATATAGAACGTGGACAAGAAACAATTAACGCTGTCTTTATATTTGGTCTGTCTTTTCACTTAGTCATTTAATGGAAAGTATGTGCTTCATTTGACTTCAAAGTTTGTGTTTTGCATTATGGAACTTGAATCTACTTGCTGTGAATAAACATCTTGGCTAAGTGGGTTCTCTCTTCGGTTTAACAGTCATTGCTTGCTAATGCTTGTTCAACCTTCAGTCCGTGTGTGTTGTGCGCACGACCCCTGCAGATTACTCTTGCACTCTCTTCTTACCTACAAATTCCCCCAGGCATGAAAATCAAAGAAATGTAACAACAACTACAGGTTTTATTTTAAAAACAGTATGAAGAATACACATGTAAACCCAGGTCTAGACAATCAAGGTACAGAATATGAGTGACCAGGAGTAAACATACGGTGACTGATTCAAGTGCAACATATAATCGGGCTTAACATTCTTAACACAAAACTAACCAAGGCTCACAGTCCTCAAAATGCTCCAGTCCTTTCGAAGTGTTTTTCACCCAAAGGGCTCTTTCCTTTGAATCCTTAGGGAAGTAATGAAATGTCAAATCCCCAGTAACGTGTCCTCTTCTTAGTATCTTTTTCTGGATACCTTGAATCGTTATCGCATCCGCCAACACAGCAGCGATAATGTGGCATGAACATGAATATGAATGGCTGTTAAATGTAACAATAATCACCTGCAATATTCTCCAAAGAACCATTTTTGATGTCAGTTTTCCTTTTCACGAGCGAAAAGCCGCAAACAATTCCAAAACAGTTCAGTTTCGCGAGCATTACAGGCTACACACGGCCGCCATCTTGTTTTCGTTTGCCCTGATTACCCATGATCCCCCAACAAGCGCGAAGTCCTCTATTCGAGCAGGAAGTCCAGAACAAAATGGAAATGATTTTAAAAGTTGTTAGACCGCTGTCTCGTCTGTATTCAGAAAAGAGTAAAGATAGCAAAGGCTATAACAAAACTTAGAATAAGGTTTTTTTTCGGTTGATTTCCACAATTTTATTTGTATTTGTCATATCTTCGCTTATCTTTAGGGAGAGTCCCTGAATGTTTATTTCAGTTTGTCACTTTTGGTTTCACTTCGATCTCAAGATCGAGAAATTATAAGCACCTTTATTTTATATCGAGGTACATCCTGCCTCAAAACATTGGCATTATACCTCAGAATTTAACCCAATGTTAAATACTGTTAAATCATTTTTACTGTAAGAAATTTGCATAACTTTTGAACGCTGGCAGAACGTCACGTGATAAAATTAAGTCACAGGAATGAACGCTTGCAGGAAATAACGTTCGTCGATAAAAAATCTCATCAACTTTTGTTTCCTTGATATTTTTACTGAAACAGTTGCTGTAATCTAAGTGGTTTGACTTTGTCTTCATTTTGTTGATCCCAACCGAGTGGTGAGTATAAACTTAATTTATACTGTATGTAGATCTCGGCGAGCACCTCCTTTATTTATTATGTTTTCTGGAAATTTCGGGAAACAGTGGAGTGTTTCGTAGTTCTCCGTTTTCGATGCGAATCTCACCGTGGTAAGTATAACTAAGCTTGTGTTTTGTGTCCTTTATCTTAACCAGTCGAGAATAATTTAAGGCCGCGATAATCAAAGCGAAGATAAGTATATAGCCGAGACACACTCTTACTGATATCGAAGATGAATTTTAAAATTGAGGCTGTTTGTTTCTGTGATGTCGCAGTCTGTCACAATCAGGAAAGGACGAAGAATTCCATGGAACAAATAGATCTAACGCAAACTACAGTCATGTACGTTATGTAGTGATTATGTAGTGATTGACCGAATAATTGAATTCGCGATTTCTCTTGTCTTGGGAATGAGAATAAAGAATTAAAAAAGATTGAGCAAGAATCACGGCTCGTCAGTCTAGCTCAAAGACAAATCAGGAAGTCAGCAACAAAATGTAAATAGATTTAAGAGCCATTGGACTGCTATCTGGTCTTTCTTTAGCAAAAAAAAGAGAATATAGGAAAGGATGCAACACACATAAGAATGTCTCTTTTCTTTAGTTGTTTTTGACAATTTTATTTGCTTATGTCAGTCTGCCCTTATCTTGTAGGGGAAATACGTTACTGTTATTGGTCTCTGAGTTTTTCTTTCACTTTGATATATTGATGTTGTCCTAAACACCTTAAATTTGCATCGTGCCTCAAAACATGAGCTTTTATCTACAATAGCCGTGTCATTCATTAAGCTTGGCACACACGATGGGACTAGTCCCTGCGACTAGTCCATGCAACAAGTCGCAAGGTCTAGTCGCATCGTGTGAACTGGCCATTTTTTGCCAGAAAATCTAGTCGCAGGGACTAGTTGCCAGTTCACACGATGTGACTAGTCCCTGGGACTTGTTGCAGGGACAAGTCGCAGGGACTAGTCCCATCGTGTGTGCCGACCTTTAAATCAGTATAAGCGTAGATCAGTCGCAAATTAATTGTAATTTGTTTGGCTCTATGATCTCACGGTCTTCGTTAAAATCGTACAACCTTTTTCTTAAGTGTTTTGGGATTAAAAATAAAGAATTACATTAGGCTCATCTTAAGTTCCCGTTTTTGTCTTCAAAGCATGCCTTAGTGTCAGTCATTCTAGGACAAAAATTTGAAAGTCAAATTCGATCACGAAGTTCACAACCAATTAAACATGATTTTAAAAGTTATAGACTGCTACCTCGTCTGTATTCAGTAAAGAGTGAAGATAGCAAAGAGAGTAACACGCCTTAGACACGCCTTAGACACGCCTTTTTTTTTCGGTTGATTTGCACAAATCCATTTGTCAGATTTATCATTGTCTGCAAGTGCAAGGAAAGACCTTCAATGTGTATTTCAGTTTCCCAGCTAAATTTTCAGTCTGATGATCGAGAAATTAAATACCGTAAGTTTATATCGAGCTAAATCCTGCCTCAAAACATTGGCTTTATAGCTCGAGACTTAACGCATTGTTAAGAGCGTGTCCGTGTAAGAACCGACCACTCAAATTTTCGTGGAAAATGGATCGTCTCCATTTTTTCTACACAAGTCAAACAACATATGCAATGAACGAAAATGGCCTTTATTTCGATAGATTCGCTTTTTTAATTTTTTGAGGAATTTTTTTTGTAGGCGCCCCGAAAACCACAAAAACCGGAAATTGAAACCCCAAAAATTGGGGGTTACGCTATGCTTGCTCAAACTTCGCACATTCAATGAAACAACCTAATTCTTTCAGAATTACTGCATAATTCTTTCTTCTTTCCACACAACTAAAAACTATCTGCTTATCTTAAACGCAAGCAAAGTTATGACGTCGTAACGTGATCCGCTTAAAGACGTCTTTGCCATCTTTGCCGACATAGCCTCCAAACAAACAGATATTTTTCAAAAGTGGGACCTCTTCATGAATGATGACTGTTATCAGCGTAATGTACTAGGCCTAAGCTACAATTATCTGTATTAAAAGTTGTGGGCACTCATAATTTTGATACGCAAAAAATTCGACAAAGTAGCGGAAATTTCAACAATTTGTGTGGAAATGACGAATCTCATCCGTTGCCTAAAATGCGGTTTTGAGTTTCTCAGCGAACTTTTTGACATTACCTGATTAGATTTATTGAGTTTTAACGCTTGGAGAACTCCATGAGACTTATTTTACCGGAAATCTCTCAAGCCTTGCTTTGAATTCTACTGCGGTACTGACCACTACTGATCCGGCGTCACCGGCCGTTCCGTCACGCATCACGCATTCTTAGTTGAAGCAGGGGTTGATTTAAAATCTCGTATTCCCAGAGAAATGGGCAGCCTTGTTAGATTATATTTAACGTTTTCAACACCTTGTCTTTTCATTACATGTATCTTGGTTCTTATAAGCATACTCTAATTTTGGTTGTGATATAGCTAAGGCCGGTAGTGTAAACACTTGCGATCAATGTCAACACCATTTGTTCACTACTCACATTTGACATTTCTTTAGTGAGTTTCTTTTCATGAATTTCAATTACTAATAAATTAGTTGAGCCTATT
>JAHPZR010002942.1:10000-20000 GCA_019787425.1 Platygyra sinensis | reverse complement strand
GTCTGATACATTTCGTGTGTAGCAACCTCACCTTGGACACTGATAGCCAAACACCCTTGCAGAAAAACTCTTGTGGATAACCATGGCTTAAACTGAAGTGATTCTGAAAAAACGTGCGCTACAAACAGCCCACATACCGTGTTTTAAAAGCCTCGAAATATAGGAGTGATTTCACAACTGACATTTATAAATGACGATTGTGGTTACAGAGGTGTACACCTATACACTTCTCCTAAGATGACCGCCAAGAAACGTCGTAATCCGGCAGACACTCAAGGAGGTGTTAACTCAAATGCCACGGTGTTTAGTATGGGCTGTTTCAATCTATTTTAGGTTATTGGCTAGCTAAGTAAACGACGCATTATCATTGTTCAAGTCCAAACGATACATTTTATAAATGTTTCGGCTGAAAATCGTGGGAAACGCACCAAAAATTGCTTCAATTTTGCAAAATGTTTTCGAGGGCATGAAACCCCAGACCCCCTAGTGGAATAGGTCATGTGGCCCCACATTTGCTACTGGACGGTCACTCGCACAACCCTAGCTTAAACCTTGAATCACTGCATGTTAAGAATGACTTTTATTACCAGAGTAATGAAGCAATAAAATTGATATTTCCCTAAACATCAAACCAAAAAGGCAATGCCGCGAGCCCCATTTTAGACAATAGCACGTGGATGTGCCTTATACTTGGTTATATTTCCCCTTGTAAAACTTTGACAGGAAAGCAAAACGACCGTGTGGAAGTTAAAAAATATTTAAAAAAATTATTAAAAGTAGTGGATTTAGCTGTGCAATGCTCTGCTAGCTTCCAGGGAAATCGTTTGGGAATTGCACAAAACTGCGTGTCCGGGTTATTCAGGTGTCAAAATTGGTTTCTCTAAGAATACTATGAAGAGGAAACTCTGTCTTAATCTAGTATGCCCTATGATTTTTTTAAAATTGGCAAGACTGGGATGCCATACTTTTATGAGTCTGATACGAATACTTGTCTTGGTGAGACTTCGGACACAGTATCATGTTACTCGATTTACTCGGCATCAAATCAAGCGGTGTCTTATGCATATTTGTTGTTTAATTAGAAGCATCGGAAAGGCATGGTATCCGTAAAAAGGTCCATTTCGGATATCAGTTAATTTATTAAAGTAAAAATCTCTCTATGAGCTCTCCTGATTTATTAGCAACTTTAATTATTAGCGGAAAAGAATCTCCCGAACGGTCAAATGTGAGTTAGCGAACGAATGTTGTTGACATTGACCCCAACTGTTTACACTACTGGCTTCGGCGATGACTCAACTAAAATTAATATTACAGCAATCTTTTTAAAAGAAACAAGAAAATAAAAGGAAAAGGTGTTGAAAAACTATGAAATAATCATAAAAGGCTGCTCATTTCTATGGGGATAAGACATTTTAAATCAACGCCTTCTTCAACCAAGAATGCGTGATGCGTGACGGAACGGTCGTGATGACGATCGGTAATGGTCAGTCAAAAGAAACGTGAGGCTTGAGATATTTCTCGATATTTTGGCGTAAAATAAGTCTCATCGAGTTCTCCAAGCGTTAAAACTCAATAAATCTAATCAGGTAATGTCAAAAAGTTCGCTGAGAAACTCAAAACCGCATTTTAGGCAACAATTGATATTCGTCATTTCCACACAAATTGTTGAAATTTCCGCTACTTTGTCGAATTTTTTGCGTATCAAAATTATGAGTGCCCACAACTTTTAATACAGATAATTGTAGCTTAGGCCTAGTACATTACGCTGATAACAGTCATCATTCATGAAGAGGTCCCACTTTTGAAAAATATCTGTTTGTTTGGAGGCTATGTAGGCAAAGATGGCAAAGACGTCTTTAAGCGGATCACGTTACGACGTCATAACTTTGCTTGCGTTTAAGATAAGCAGATAGTTTTTAGTTGTGTGGAAAGAAGAAAGAATTATGCAGTAATTCTGAAAGAATTAGGTTGTTTCATTGAATGTGCGAAGTTTGAGCAAGCATAGCGTAACCCCCAATTTTTGGGGTTTCAATTTCCGGTTTTTGTGGTTTTCGGGGCGCCTACAAAAAAAATTCCTCAAAAAATTAAAAAGCGAATCTATCGAAATAAAGGCCATTTTCGTTCATTGCATATGTTGTTTGACTTGTGTAGAAAAAATGGAGGCGATCCATTTTCCACGAAAATTTGAGTGGTCGGTTCTTACACGGACACGCTCTTAAATACCATTTCATAACTTTCACTTGGAGTATTTGCGTGAGTTATGAACGCTGGCAGATCGTCACGTGACAAAGTTAACTCGCAGGAATTAACGCTTGCAGAAAACGTTTAGTCGATAAACAATCTTATCGAATTTTCTTTCCTTTTCACTTTTATTGAAACATCTTTTCCTGCCATTAATTTTAAAATCACCTGCGCATCCCCATTGCAATGTTTTAAAAATCGGGATATGTGTTAAACCACCCTGACGGAAGATGAATATGCAGTCTTTGGGATGCGCATGCCAAAGACTGCATATTCATCTTCCGTCAGGGTTGTTGAACACATATCCCGATTTTAAAAACATTGCGACAAGACATTAAAGATTGTTATACCTCCCAACTCAAATACGTTCTCCGATTGGAGGAGAACGCGTCACGTACCGTGGGCTAAATCTCTCTAACTCCCTAGGGCGAATAAAACTCACTAACTCCCTAGAGAAACAACAACTAGAACTTTGGACTCGCACGTAATCACGTTGTGCACCTTGAAACCGCGGGAAATGTTAAAAAGCCATTGAAGTAGGACAACGTTTCTCATTAGAGACGGCATTCATTATTCAAGAAAAGGGATTTATAGTCGCAAAAACATATCATGCAGATTAACAAAAGGACAAATATGAACGTTTTGTGTCTCCAAGCTTTTGGTATGGCGCCAAAAATGGGTTGCTCAGGTTCGTCAACTCGCTCGTCGATCGTCGTCGCCAGGTAGAAAAGTATTTGTGTAATTTACAACAAAATATGCTGTTCCTGATCAAATCAAACTCAAAATGCTCGAGTTAAGCATAAGAAGACGCCAAAGCAACTTTAGTACTGTCTATAATTTTTGTTAGCTGAGAAGAAAAAGACTGTTATCGTGATTTTTCGATAGGACAGGTTGGTTTTGGCAGCCGCTCAATTTTGATAGTGTAGCCAGTGTATGCAATAACGTCAAGCAAATCATTTTTTTCGGAGCTTTTCTATTTTTGAGTCGGGAGGTACAGTGGAGCCTCGATTTAACGAAGTCGCTGGGGACCGGGCAAATTTGTTCGTTAAATGGAGGGTTCGTTATATCGAAAACCTCGATATAACGAATTTGAGGGGAAACGACCAAAATGTTCGTTACATCGAGGTCATAGTTAATGATTGATTTGTAACACAGGTGACTTCTGTGGAAATACTATAGTGCACAATGTCTATGACAAATAATAAGTCATTGACTGAAAGGTTGCTGTCTCTTTACCATATGGATTAAAGGATTTGCTGACTGTTGATCTGTTCAGCGTTTATCTTCTGTCGCGTGTTGACATTGTAATTCGTTATATCGAGGTATATTTTACGTTTGGGCTTCCGGATTATGTTCGTTATATCGAGGAATTCGTTATATCGAGGTTCTATTCCATTCATTTTACTGTAATTTTGGCCGGGACGTAGAGTATCGTTCGTTATATCGAAGACTTCATTAAATAGAGGTTCGTTAAATCCAGGTTCCACTGTATAACAAAACACTTAATGACTGGCCACAAGGGAAACAGTGAGTTTTGTTTTCCCTCGGCCTCAATGTTCCCCTTGGCTTCGCCTCTTAATAATCTGCTTAATAATCTTAAACGTAAGTCAATATTATGGTGCCCACTCCCTCTCATTTGGGAGTGACGCAAGCGCCTCTGAGCCTCCTGCTGTGCCCCGTTTTCTCGGAATTTGGGGAAACACTAATTGTCGAAACACTAATTTGTCGTCCGGCTTTTACTTCTTCACACAACCTTCACCGTGGTCAGTACAACTAATCTTGTTCTATGTTGTCTATTTTAACAAGCTGGCTAAGGTATTTACCCATTAATTCATGAATTAGTGAACTTAGATTAATCGCAAATGTTCTGTGCTGTCATTGCCTTCCATCGAATTGTATAAACTACCTTATCATTGTAGCGGCTGAAACAAATAGTATATTCGCATTTTTAAGTATCGTGTGAATGGGAATGAAAAATTACAGTAGACGGAGGGATATCAGTTCATCTTAGCCTTCTCTTTCTATGACAGGCAGCTGAAAGGCTAGGCGCGATTTCCTCCGCTCTCTCGTGTCTGGTCTAATCGAGCCTTAGATCAAATTCAATCAAGAAGCCCACAACAAAATGCCGGAAATGACTTTGAAAGTTGTTAGACCGCTATCTCGTCTGTATTGAGTAAAGAGTGAAGATAGCAAAAAGAGTAACACATCTTAGAGTAAGTTGTCTTTTTCGGTTGATCTCCGTAAATCTATTTGTATTTGTTATTGTCTGCTCTTACGCTGCAGGGAAAGTCCCTCAGTGTTTATTTCAGTTTCTTACTTTCGGTTTCAATTTGAGCCTGAAGATCGAGTCCACTTGGAGCTTCCTGGCATAGAAAGACTGACGAGAACCACCAATCGTGCTCCGCCTAGGTTTTTCTTTATTCTTCTGTTAATTAAATGTTCATGTTTGTCTTCAAAGCATGTCAGTCTTTCTATGACAGGAAGCTGAACGTAGAATTCGATCAAACTCGAGTAGGTTGAAGTCCACAACAAATTGGAAATGATTTTAAAAGTTGTTAGCCCGCTGTCTCATCTGCATTTAGTAAAGAGTAAAGATAACAAAGGCTATAACACAACTCCTCTTCGGTTGATTTTCACAAATCTATTTGTATTTGTCATTATAACTGCTGTTATCTTGCAGGGAAAGTCCCTTAGTGTTTATTTCAGTTTCTCACTTTCGATTTCAATTTCAGCTTAAAGATCGAGAAATAACACACTGTAAATTTATATCGAGCTACAACTTGCTTCAAAGGTTAAGCTTATAACTATGAGTATAACCCGATGTAAAAAAACTGAAATTAAAAAGTTGATAGTGGCTAAAAAAATATACTGGACGTTTCGGCCATTACTGTTGCCTTACTCAGTAAGGATAAAAATGTAAATGTATAACGGCGTCCTGTTTGGAATATGTACACGATGAATGATAAATAAATCAAGGGCGTAGCCAGGGGGGTCCTGGGGTGCCCGTGACCCCCCCTTTGTAGGCCTTTTTGTAAGCAAACAACCTACAATATTCAGGTGACAATCTGATGAGTACCCTCGGTATGAGTCAGTGTGACCCCCCCCCTTTGAAAAATCCTGGCTACGCCCATGTAAATCACACGACGGAATTTCAAAGTGTAACAGTAGTCTCTAGAGTGTTCAGTAAAGACTAAAAATTCTTGATGTTATCGTACACGTTGGTAGCACAGAAGGTTCCACTGCCTTTCTCGGCACCAAAACAACCAGAAGATGGCTCGATCACCGTGTGTGTTTACAGGAAAGCGACTAACACCGACCGTTACCTTGATTTTAAATCACGCCACTACCCCCAGCATAAACACTCGGTCGTGCGCACCCTTACGGATCGCGCAAGGAACATTTCTTCCACCGGAGATTCAGAGGAACTCACAGGGGAAACTAAGCGAGTAGCGAAAGTCCTCGCCGCTTATAACTACCCAGTTGACTTCATTCACAATGACTGCCAACTGAATAACAACAGCAAGAAATGAATGATGTCGACTAGCGTGAATTTGTTATCCTGCCCTACGCCGAAGGATTTTCCGAGAAAGTCGCAAAAGTTCTTCGAGGTTTCAACGTCAAGGTAGCTCATAAGCCTATTCGTACCATTTCTAACATATTTAAAAAGCCAAAAGACAAGATCGAGAAAGAGGCTTCCAGAGGAGTCGTATACAGGATCAAATGTAAAGACTGTGATTCTGTTTACGTTGGTCAGACATCGCGCGCGCTGAAAACGCGCGTGAAAGAACAAGCAAAGGCCTTAGCAACATTGGACGAAAATTCTTTGTTGGCCAAACACCATATTATTCACAGTCACCGAATAGATTTGGAGAATGTTGAAATCATTGACAGGTCATCGACGTGGCGACCAAGACTAATTCTTGAAGCTTGGCATTTCGTGCGCGATAGAAACGCTATAAATGAACACATAGCGCTAACAAGCGTATACAATAACATTAAGATGTTTTAGTCTTTAAGAACACTCTAGAGACTACTGTTACACTTTCAAATTCAGTCGAGGTGTGATTCATTTATCACACATCGTGTACATATTCAAAACAGGCCGCCGTTAAACATTTGCATTTTTATCTTTGCTGAGGATGGCAACAGTATGGGCCGAAACGTCCAGTATACATTTTTTTAGCCAGTGTCAACTCTTTAAGTCCCTTTTTTTTAACCAAATTTTTAACATGCCTGGCTACACACCGAATATTTATAAACCGATGTGTTGAATACTATGAAATGATTTTCACTCGGAGAAATTTACCTGAATCAGTTGTGAAAGCTGGCAGATCTTCACGCGATAAAATTTAGTCAGACGAATGAACGCTTGCAGGAAACAACCCTCGTCGATAAATAATCTTGGCCACCTTAAAGTTTTGAAAATTTAAGGTGACTGTGAACCCTAAGTACCGAATTTCTTTTACACTTTCCAAAATATCAACTTCCCTTTTTAAATTATAATTCCCTAAAAACTACCAATGAAGGGTGTTTCAGAAGGTCATAATGTTACTATGGTAACCTATTGTGTCGCGAAAATTATAAGAAGAAGTTCACCAATAATTGGTTATTATTATACGGCTTTATCCCACAAGGACTGGGAACTACCAAATTCACGAATTTGATTGGCTGAAATGGATATTGACCGCGGTCTAGATTTTCCCATCTAGACCGGCATCTGTCCGGTAATGTTTTGAAGTGAAAAAATCGCGAACTAAAATGCAAAATCTTTGACTGTTTTCTTCTAACAATATTTATTTTTGTAAGTGTGAAAAGCTGATGAGAAAAAAAAAGTAAAGAGGAGGAGAAAACTTTGCCGTGAAGGAAATTCGGCTCATTGCCCTTCGCAAGCAAAATGCCAGTTAGTACATACCGGTTACACTAAACGAATTAAATTGTTCTCGCTTTTGCCATATAATAAACATCTTATTAACCGAGCTAAGTCGGTCTGTATGGGAGAATCTTGACCTCGGACGACCTCGGTCAAGATTCTCCCATACAGACCTCCTACTCGGTTAATAATTAAGAGCTAAGTATTTTGATACCATGATTGTAGCATCGAGTAATAAACAGTAGTCAAAACGACCCATTAAAAGTGCTAGAAACTGTTTTGAGCCACCATAACTTTCTTTTCTTGTAATTTTTCTGGAAACAGTTACTCTTGTTGACGCAGTCATTCTGCTGATTCCAACCGAGTGGTGAGTACAAACTTAATTTATTCTGTATGTAGATCTCGGCGACCACCTGCGCGTTCTTTAATCTGTTTTGTGGGATTTTTTTGGAAACACTGCAGTTTTTCGTTGTTTTCAATGCGAACCGTTCACTGCGTTACGTATAACTAGGTTGTATTGTTTCGCCTTTACATTAACCAGCGGAGAATAATGTAAGGCCACGATATTTAAAGCGAAGATAAGCATATACTTGCGACATTAATAGGAAAGATTTCTTGTAAATTCGAAGCTGTCTGGTTCTGTGAGGTCGCGGTCTTCGATCAGATCGCACAAACTACGTTATGTAGTGACTGAAATAAATACTAAATTCGCAAAAATATAAGAATAATGTAAGGCCACGATATTTAAAGCGAAGATAAGTATATGCATACGACATTTATAGGGAAGATTTCTCGTAAATTCGAGGCTGTTTGGCTCTTTGATGTCGAGGTCTTCGATCGAATCGTACAAACTACGTTGGGTAGTGAACGAAACAAATAGCAAATTCGCATTCTTAAGTGTCTTGGGCATGGGAAAAAAGAATTACATTAGACCGAGCCATATCAGCTCGTCTTAACTTTCCGTTTTTCTGTTCAAAGCATGTCAGTCTTTCTATGATTAGAAGCTAAAGGTCGAATTCGAAGTTGGAAGTTGTTAGAGCGCTATCTCGTCTGTATTCAGTAAAGAGTGAAGATAGAAAAGGGAGTAACACGCCTTAGAATAAAGAGTGTTTTTTTTTCGATTGATTTGCACAAATCAATTTGTATTTGTCATTGACTACCCTTATGTTGCGGGGAAAGCCCCTCAGTGTTTATTTCAGTTTCTCACTTTCGGTTTCAATTTCAGGCTGAAGATCTAGTTTACTGTTTGAGCTTCCTGATATAGAAGGACTGACGAGCTTTAAACTTAAGAACCGTGTTCCACTTAGGTTTTTAAATTCTTCTGATAATTAAGTTTCCATGTTTGTCTTCAAAGCATGTTAGTCTTTCTATGACAGGAAGCCGAAAGTCGAATTCGATCAAATTCGAGCAGGTAGTCCACAACAAGATGGAAATGACTTTAAAGTTGTTAGCCCTCTGTCTCGTGTGTATTCAGTAAAGAGTGAAGATAGCAAAGGCTGTAACACATTTTTTTTTTGTTTCGGTTGATTTTTGCAAGTCTATTTATGGCATTGTCTGTTCTTTTAAGTCCCGCAGTGTTTATTTCAGTTTCCCACTTTCGGTTTCAATTTCAGTTTAAAGATCGCGAAATTACTCGCTGTCAATTTATATCGAGCTACAACTTGCTTCAAAGTATAGGCTTATGAATATGAGTATAGCGCGATGTGTTGAATACTATTAAATTATTTTCACTAGGAGAAATTTGCATGAATTGTGAGCGCTGGCAGATCTTCACGCAACTGGAAATTTAATTTAGTCAGACGAATGAACGCTTGCAGGAAACAACCGTTGTCGAGGTGACTGTGAACCCTATGTACCGAATTTCTTTAGACTTTCCAAAATTTACGTCTTCTCATGCTTATTAACATTTGATAATACAAAAAAATGTCACCTTCCAATTTTTGAATTACAATACCCTAAAACTACACAGGAACTGTGTTTTGAGCAGGTCATAATGTTACTATGGTAACCTAATGTGTCACAAAAATTGTAACAAGATGTTCACCAATAATTGGGCAGTATTTTGATACCATGATTGTAGCATCGAGTGATAAACAATAGTTAAATCGACCATTAAAAGGGGAAAGTACAAAACATGGACCACTGGTCCATGGACTCCCTCCGTGAACTTGGTCCGTGGACCGGGTCCATAGACCCCCTCTCATGGACCGGGTTCATGGATCCCCTATTTTTACTACCCCAAAAATATTGAAGTTAACACTGAATAATAAAATAAATCATAAAATAAAATAAGTAAGTTGAAAACAATGAATTCACAGTAATATTTCAAATTGAATGATTGATTTAAAATACTCAAACTATTTCTGGATTAAATGCTAGTAAAGAGAAAGAGATCTGTAACATAAACACATGGAGATGGATTTTGTGAAGACATTCACAGGCTTTTAGGCAGAACGTGGTTCTGTTGTGAGCATGTTTTGAAATAACAAGATTTGCAATGTTAAAAATAATTTGACTAAGCTCTTCAGCGATCTACAAAGCCGACAACTAAATTGTTAAACGACATTACACTCTTTTATTTTTTATATAAGAATATCGGGCTGAAATTTGCGAAATTTTAAGAATATTTTAAGAAAAAAGCCGAGGCTGAGATTTTGACAAGCATAGATATAATTTGCGGTGACCCTTCACTAGAGTTCAAGTTTCTGAGGGCGAGAAACTTTTTGTCTGTAATTTTCAGCTGTTCGCAAATATATTAAAATGATTTCAGCAACAGACAGCTATTTAAGTTACATCACAGGCTTAGAACGTACTCATAATCTTTGATTACTACTAGTTCTAGGGCTATTAAAACAGATCCATATTTTGATAGACCCGGTCCATGGACCC
>JAHPZR010002942.1:0-2500 GCA_019787425.1 Platygyra sinensis | reverse complement strand
TGCCCGGCTGGCTTTTTTCCCTTCTGTCATTTCTTCATTTTTTACCCAAAATAAGGGAGGGGGGGGGGGGGGGGGGGGGCAGGCCCCTTCCCTAGATCTGCTACTGGTGTCCGCTGACCAGTATTATGTGACCATATCTCTGGCTCAGGTTGAAAGCTCATCAAAGTCACATGTTTTTTTTTTTCAAAGTTGACCACTGATCAACTACTGGCTTTTTATTAGATTATGGCTTGGCTTAATCTATACATTACAATGTTTACAATTGACTCTGTGGTGGCATGAATTTGTACATGTATTAATAACATAATTGTACATTGCTTTTTGCTTTTGTGCTGTGCATTTATCGATAGTTCGGTTTCTTTTTATAGAATATTTTATTAATACTACCTCTTAAAACTACTGGAATTCTACATAGCCTCAGTACACTTTCCAAAAGTGACTACATGCAAGATACAGTTAAGGTATGAAAGCGGTACAGTATTAAGAACAGCATACAGGAATACAACGAGATCCATTCTCTGCTGCAAAATTGAAACTTTCACATGTACAATGACTAAATCACTCTGGCATAAATGGAAAAAACAACACTGTTGATGAGTACTTCTATGTAAGCTTTCAATAATAATTTTATAATTCAATTTCAATAAGTGATGTGCTTTTTTTCTCCACTAAGACTGTGGACTGCAGGAACAGGAACTGTCAATTACTGTGTGACTCCATCAGTGATAAAATTATGTTATTAAATTATGTCAAAAAATAATAAGAAAGCCCTACATGTAAGTAAGTTATGCTATGTACACTCTTGGGTTTTGATGCATAGGTACATTTGGTCAGCCAGCTTATATATGTTAACAACATTAACAACATTACAGCCAAATGGATAAGAAATGTATTCTAAAGGCACCAGGGCTAAACTCGTAAACCCATTCCCCCCCCCCCCCCCCCCCCCCCGCTATGAAAAACTGAAATACAGGGACCATGTTTCCCTGACCAGTGGCACTAATGAAATCAAATAGCAAATGAAACTCAGTGTAGAGCTTTCTTTGCATGCAGGGTCACTGATTGATGCAGAAAAAATAATTAATGTTGCAAAAGGTTGGTGTGGAGGTGCTACAAGTAACTGACCAGGTTTCAGAAAAGTCTTTGTTTAATTATATATTCCATACTTGCTGCATCAGCAAGTCTAGTGCAATACTAATCATCATTCACTTCACATTTCAACAACAACAAAGCGGACGAAAGCTACTTATTAAACACTACATGCATTTCACTACGCCTGAATCAAATAGAAGATTGAAGAATTTTGCTGAAAATTCGGTTAAGATTCAGTATTATTCCAGTTAAGGCCCAGAAATGCATTTAGAAGCCGGAAAACGTCCAAAATCTCAAAGCCTTGCGGCTGTTTAATAATTATTAGTGATAAAGCATAAGCTTAATTCGAACATTGTTATTGGCGACGGCTTAATTTGCAGTTATTTTACGGCCATAGTTATACCAGTCTTTTAACAATAACCTTAAAAGAAATTCAGCCGGGCATTTCACCAAACCTAATAAATCGAGCAAACAAAACGAGGAAGTCTCCATAATTCCTAAACGCAGTATTCATGACAACATATTAAGCTTACGAGCGTCAAAAGCGAAGCAATGGTTTCCTTCTTCCAAAAGTAAACAGAAGAAGAAATTATGGCTGTCTACGAAGCGGCTGTCCCTGCTAACACAAAGAAAACACTCGCCTGACAGTATTTACGAATACAGTTTTGTTTCTTTTAGTCGAGAGGTTATCGGTATACGGCGAAAAACGACAGAAAACTAGTATAAGCTTATTTGTTTACAATAATTAAGCTTATACAAATTTACATTCAACAACAACTCTAGTTTTTGAAATTTATCAAATCTCTCGCAGCATGGTTCCAAACCAGAAAATCAAGGAGACTTTACACCTTTCATTGATATAACCTTAACTTATAAACTTATCTCGCTGAAGCAACTGAATAATTTTTATGGAAAACGCAAAAGTTTTTATGTAAACAAAGTCGCTTACCACAATTTGGCAGTTCACCTCAGTGTGAATCCTATCCGAAGAACCTCCAGCAAAAGTTGTGAAGACTGAACTGAACAAATCTTTTCGATAGATCAACGAATCAACTTTTTCCCCACTGTGTTTACCGTTTTGTAATTCCTCTAAACACTCAAAACACGTTTGATTTCTCTTGCTGATCACCTCATGAAATCATGCGACTTTTCTTGCATGGCTGCACATCATATCTCGACGCGCGAAGTTCTGTAGTCTTTTGAGTCAATTTTTCTGGTATTTGAGTTCTTTCCTAAAGCTCTCACTTGCCCTGCCTGACGGCATTGTTCGGCATTATTTCATCTCCTTTCTCTAGCACTGACTCGATTCAAGATTCACCACATTGTTCAGTACTAAGCTTTTCTCGCCTTCTTTCCAGCCCTGCTAGGCCGCTCTTTCGCGATCTTCTTCGCCACGTTTTTAGCTGTT
>JAHPZR010002941.1:25000-37694 GCA_019787425.1 Platygyra sinensis | reverse complement strand
GATCTAGCCATGTGGGCTTCCAATGGCTAAGCAGTATGACAAGTAATTTGTGATACCCTGTAAAGTATGAAATAGCAGTTTTTTAATGTCTCCAATTAAGTATCAATCTGAAGAACATGTAGAATGCCGAAAAGTAAACTCTTTTAAGACCTTTCAAGAATCTTAAGTCACCACAGGATTTCAAAGGCCAACTTTCTCAAGAATTTTTGCACTTGGCAATGCCTCTGTCACAGGGTTGGGTGGTGTCTCATTCACAGTGGTATCATGACTTGCTTCATTTCCATCTTGCATAATGGAAGAACATGGCTGTTATGAAAAACAGCAATCAGGAATTAATACATTATAATTGTGATTTCAAAATCCTTAACCTGATTCTTGAAAACTTAGTGTTCAGGTTTGTTTTGTCTGCATTAATTCAACAATTTTTTTTTAACAATGATCTGGTTCATAAAGAAATTTAAACAATATATACAGGGTGTATTTTGTCCCATGTATATGGAAAATAAATTTATTTTAAATAAATACCACATATTCACCTCAGGGTTTTGGAGCTGGCTCTTCTCCCCATAATTTCCACACTTGCATCTTCCATAGGGTTGGGTAGTGTCTTGGCCCCAGTGTCACAAATTCCTTTTCCTTCCATATAGAAGAACATGGCTGTTAAATGATGACAACCTGGGTTAATTATATTCTCTGATTTCAATGTTAAGAAGAAATGTACTTTATAAATGATTAAAGCTTAATTTAAGAATGCATTATCTCCTCTGAATTTGGAAGCCTGTCATTCTCCAAAATTTCAGCATGTGCTAGCTCTTTAATACCACAGTGTCAAATGTTTCATTTCCTTGCATCTGACGAAACATGGGTGCAGTAAATCAGCGTTGATAACCCACTTTGAGGTCTTTAATGTCAAGTTTCCTCGAGTTTGGGTGATTTGTTTACCCCTTAAATGTATTGTGTACAGTATCGATAATGAAATTCCAAGGATAAATGGGATTTAATTCCTCAGCATATCTAGGTATTTCTCCTGCTGCTCGACATTAATTAGTATATCTACCTTTGGATTGACTAGAATCTATTTTGAAATACCTCTGTATCCAGAGAGTTCTCATCTGCATCCGCAGGCTTTGGTAGTGTTTTAAACAGGAAAACTCCAGAGTTAGTACTACTGCTTTTACGCCTTCGTTTCAAATCGGGTAAAACGGAGGGAGAGACAGCTGTTTGTGAGGGACTTCTGTCTGCGATAGATCTCTTTAACTCTGGAGCAAAATGCTTTTCGTCGGCGTTGTGACAAACGCTGTAAAACTTCGCCGTCTTCTCTATTGTACAACACGATCCACAAATTGAAGTTGAAACAGCTCAAATGTCTTCCTCCCGTACATCTATGTCTCCGTACTTTCTAACGGCCTCGGCTATTCCTTCCCTTGACGATTTTTCACCAAACAGCTTCAAGTAGAACGTGTCCCTTTTTTCAATCAATTTTCTACAACAACGGCAAAAATCATCCAAGGATGCGGCTGCCATTACGAGAGCCCTCTCGAAGCTACTGCGTTCGCAGCGGCAACGTGTGGCAACTTCACCGCGGAAAAAGTTTGCGTGCGAAGGAAAGGTTTTTTTAAATCGCTGAAAGCTTAGCAAGAAATATGTTTCATTCGTATATTTGAAACTGTGTTAGTTTGGTTTTAATATGTTTATACATGACAGAGATGCAGAAGGAAAAAAATTCAAATTTACCTCCAAAACATATCACCTTCCTCCTTTCGTTTCTGTTGACTTCCGCATATAACCCACAGCCAATGAAAATAAATATCTTTTTTGGAAAGATTTCCGGTACGACCGGCTTCCGCTCAACGATTGTTTTACTGAGAGCCAATCAAAAAAATCATATTTTTTTCGTGTCCCCAGAGTTCTCCCCGGCGACCCCACCGCTGACCGAGGAGCCGGAAAACTCTGGGCTCGAGATTGGCGTGATTCAGTCTTGACGGTCTTCGCGGCAAACTTCGATTTGCCTAATTTCCACACTGTTGAGTCTGTGTTCTTTGAGCATGAAATCGTTAGTTTTCTTGAGTGATGTCGAACTTTGGTAACAGTAATCTTCTCGGGAATCAGCGGAGGCGTAATTTTATCTACAATCCTGTTGCAACTCGATCAAGAGACAGCAGTTCGTTTACACCTCGACCCGGGAGTTTAACAAGCAGTGTCCAGCCAGGAGCAAACATCAATCACGAGTCTCTATACAAAAAATTCAAAAGTTCTCATTGTTTGCCCAATAAAAAGGCTGAGGAGATAGCTGCCGAAGAAGCATGTCGCGATCTTCCTCTTGATGCTTTTGATGAAGAATTTGATGCTTTGGAAGATGATGTCGACGAAGAACTTTTGACAGCGGCTGAACAGTTCGATGAAAACGATCGGGTTGCAGCTATGAAGCTGAAACCCAGAGGACTTATCCTGCCGAGGTCACTTCCAATGTAACGTTGAGAAACGAAAATTATAGCTCTGCTAGTAAGGATGCATTTTTTTCTTCGCGTCTCTCCCCCGCGGATTTTTCGGATGAAAACGATCATACGATTCATACTCAAGAATATGTTGTCAATACAACCTACTCCAGTTTGAGTGAGACAGTGGGTTTTCCTGTTAGTGATACAGGGAATTTCGAGCACCAATGGTAACAGAAGAGCATGCTGGAGTGAAAAGTGACTCGGGGTTGCATTCATTTGTTGACCATGTAATGGATCAGTTTCCATACCCAGCGGTCACACAACTAACAGCAGCAGCCACAATACCACTGCAACAAGTCACCTTGGAGATGGGCAGATGGAAAATTTGAGAAAGGAGATTGAAAGATTAAGAGCGTGTCCGTGTAAGAACCGACCACTCAAATTTTCGTGGAAAATGGATTGCCTTCATTTTTTCTACACAAGTCAAACAACATATGCAATGAACGAAAATGCCCTTTATTTCGATAGATTCGCTTTTTTAATTTTTTGAGGAATTTTTTTTTGTAGGCACCCCGAAAACTACACAAACCGGAAATTGAAACCCCAAAAATTGGGGGTTACGTTATGCTTGCTCAAACTTTGCACATTTGATAAAACGACCTAATTCTTTCAGAATTACTGCATAATTCTTTCTTCTTTCCACACAACTAAAAACTATCTGCTTATCTTAAACGCAAGCAAAGTTATGACGTCTTAACGTGATCCGCTTAAAGATGTCTTTGGCATCTTTGCTGACATAGCCTCCAAACAAACAGATTTTTTTCAAAAGTGGGACCTCTTCATGAATGATGACTGTTATCAGCGTAATGTACTAGGCCTAAGCTACAATTATCTGTATTAAAAGTTGTGGGCATTCATAATTTTGATACGCAAAAAATTCGACAAAGTAGCGGAAATTTCAACAATTTGTGTGGAAATGACGAATCTCATCCGTTGACTAAAATGCGGTTTTGAGTTTCTCAGCGAACTTTTAGACATTACCTGAGTAGATTTATTGAGTTTTAACGCTTGGAGAACTCGATGAGACTTATTTTACGCCAAAATATCGAGAAATATCTCAAGCCTCACGTTTCTTTTGACTGACCACTACCGATCGTCATCACGACCGTTCCGTCACGCATCACGCATTCTTGGTTGAAGAAGGCGTTGATTTAAAATGTCTTATCCCCATAGAAATGAGCAGCCTTTTATGATTATTTCATACTTTTTCAACACCTTTTCCTTTTATTTTCTTGTTTCTTTTTATAAGATTGCTGTAATATTAATTTTAGTTGAGTCATCGCCGAAGCCGGTAGTGTAAACAGTTGGGGTCAATGTCAACAACATTCGTTCGCTAACTCACATAATTTGACCGTTCGGGAGACTCTTTTCCGCTAATAATTAAAGTTGCTAATAAATCAGGAGAGCTCATAGAGAGATTTTTACCCTAGCTGATATCCGAAATAGACCTTTTTACGGATACCATGCCTTTCCGATGCTTCTAATTAAACAACAAATATGCCTAAGACACCGCTTGATTTGACGCCGCGTAAATCGAGTAACATGATACTGTGTGCGAAGTCTCACCAAGACAAGTATTCGTATCAGACTCATAAAAGTATGGCATCCCAGTCTTGCCAATTTTTAAAAAATTATAGGGCATACTAGATTAAGACAGAGTTTCCTCTTCATAGTATTCTTAGAGAAACCAATTTTGACACCTGAATTACCCGGACACGCAGTTTTGTGCAATTCGCAAACGATTTCCCTGGAAGCATTGCACAGCTAAATCCACTACTTTTAAAAATTTTTAAATATTTTTAAACTTCCACACGGTCGTTTTGCTTTCCTGCCAAAGTTTTACAAGGGGAGATATAACCAAGTATCAGGCACATCCACGTGCTATTGTCTAAAATGGGGCTCGCGGCATTGCCTTTTTGGTTTGATGTTTAGGGAAATATCAATTTTATTGCTTCATTACTCTGGTAATAAAAGTCATTCTTAACATGCAGTGATTCAAGGTTTAAGCTAGGGTTGTGCGAGTGACCGTCCAGTAGCAAATGTGGGGCCACATGACCTATTCCACTAGGGGGTCTGGGGGTTTCATGCCTCCGAAAACATTTTGCAAAATTGAAGCAATTTTTGGTGCGTTTACCACGATTTTCAGCCGAAACATTTATAAAATGTATCGTTTGGACTTGAACAATGATAATGCGTCGTTTACTTTGCTAGCCAATAACCTAAACTAGATTGAAAAAGCCCATACTAAACACACATTTGTGTTAACACCTCCATGAGTGTCTGCCGGATTACGACGTTTCTTGGCGGTCATCTTAGGAGAAGTGTATAGGTGTACACCTCTGTAGCCACAATCGTCATTTATAAATGTCAGTTGTGAAATCACTCCAATATTTCGAGGCTTTTAAACTGACACGGTATGTGGGCTGTTTGTAGCGCACGCTTTTTCACAATCACTTTTAAGCCATGGTTATCCACAACAGTTTTTCTGCAAGGGTGTTTGGCTATCATTGTCCAAGGTGAGGTTGCTACACACGAAATGTATCAGACTTGAAAGGGAAAATGTCCGTTTTCTTTATCGTAGAGAATTCCACCAGGACCAAGAAATTAAAACTGCAGTACTGAAGTGGCTGCCAAAGCCGTTTAAGGCCTGAGTCAGGAATGTAAAGTAGAATTATGGTTGGGCAGCTATATCTCTTGTTCTATTTGTTTTAACAAGCTGAACTTTTTCCTGATTATAAAGCTCGACGTCCTGCCTTGCCTTAACAAATTATTCTGAACACGTGACATGCTACGTAATCATTTTGTTAAAATTTGGTAAATCGGCGAATTGGTGGTGAATCTATCATATTGATCATTAAAATATAGATAGGACCCTGCGCGCTCTCTGATTGGTCAAAAACCCATGTTTTATCAGAGTATAAAACATAGAAAAGGCGTGTTATATTGTTTTGCGCGCGTAAAATCTATATTTTAAAGCAAATGAAGAAGCCTAAGCCGTGTATTACATTGTGATAAAACACTCCGGTCATTCGAGAACACTCGAGAAATGTAGAAAACACTCGCCTGCGGCTCGTGTTTTCTACATTTCCCTCGTGTTCTCAAATGACCATCGTGTTTTATCACAGTTTATAACATAGATAGGACCCTGCGCGCGCTCTGATTGGTCAAAAACGTATGTTTTATCAGAGTATAAAACATAGAAAAGGCGTGTTATATTGTTTTGCGCGCGTAAAATCTATATTTTAAAGCAAATGAAGAAGCCTAAGCCGTGTATTACATTGTGATAAAACACTCCGGTCATTCGAGAACACTCGAGAAATGTAGAAACACTCGCCGCGGCTCGTGTTTTCTACATTTCCCTCGTGTTCTCAAATGACCATCGTGTTTTATCACAGTGTAATACACGGCTTAGGCTTCTTTATTTGTTAAATAAATAAGCCATTTCGATGAAAATTTAAATTATCTGCCTTGCTGTGTTTTCATTTTTAGCAGATATAAATGATCAAAAGCCGTCGAATTTTGTTAAAAAAAAACACCTTTCACCCTATAATTTTTTGCTGCGAAAAGAGGGACGGTCATTCCAAACGTGAGAGGATGAAAATAATTGCCCTGCATCTAAAACGCGCGTTTGCTGGATGATATTACTAAAAACCGCTACCAATTCCTCAAATAACGGCTATTTTCCGCTAAGCCTCACGTGACATGTCACGTGACCTGTCAGAAGTACCAATTCTACTTTGAAATTTTCAGGACGTTAAAATCTTACTGTGTGCTAAATCTGGTTCCATTGCCATTTATACTTTTAGAAATATAATTAATAGATTATTTTCACCAGTAAAAGCCTTTGACCCAGGCCTTAAACTACATGAGTCAGGTGGGTACAGTTTGTGAGCCCGACAATGTAATTCATTACTCTGCTGGAATTTTTTTTTTCACTTCGTCTTTGCGCATTTTTTTCAGTCATCCTCCCTGGCATGAATATTTTTTCTCCCCACACTCCCCCCTCATCACATTTCTAATGGTCCGTCCCTTTCGAAAACTATTATTGCGAGATTTTACCTAAAGGCTCTTTTGACGTCGCTCAACGTGGCCTTTGTGCCAATATCTCGTTCACGTTTCAAGCAACGCCAAATCCCTCCACTTAGAACATTTACCAATGTTTTGCGGGTTTAGTAAATTTTGGGTGATTTTTGGGCATTTCGTGAAAGAGATATTTTTTCTTGAAAGATAGATTAAATTGAGGAAAATATGAAATGTTGAAGATTTGATGGATTTGGAAAATTGAAATTTAAAGTGAAGAATTAATAGACCGGCGGACACCAAACAGTCCCCTACCAACCTGGCGCTCTTTTTTGAGGGGGTCAACTGTCTGGTAGTGTTCCCAACCCATTTTAATCTTAACAATTCCTTTTAAAACTACTTCAAATTTCACTCCTAATCAGGTAGAATCCCCCCTTAAGTTAATTTGATTTGATTGCAATCGTGCCAACAGCCAGGTTATGAAGCAATTTCATGTAAAGTTAGGTACGATTTTGCGATTTTAGCACCATCATCTTTTCGTGCAGATAAACATTGTAATTCGGCATGTAATCGCGGGAAATGTTTTAGATCTCTCGCTTTCTGGTGAACATACTTCCGGGAACTTTCTCAGTTGTGGTTTTCACTTTTTTCCCCTCTCCCTTCGCCAAACAGATCAGTTTAAAAGCGTCCTTGCACTAAGAAATATCATATCGCCTTGCACTAAAATACCTCAATAGGCTCAACTAATTTATTAGTAATTGAAATTCATGAAAAGAAACTCACTAAAGAAATGTCAAATGTGAGTAGTGAACAAATGGTGTTGACATTGACCGCAAGTGTTTACACTACCGGCCTTAGCTATATCACAACCAAAATAAGAGCACGCTTATTAGAACCAAGATACATGTAATGAAAAGACAAGGTGTTGAAAACGTATAATATAATCTAACAAGGCTGCCCATTTCTCTGGGAATACGAGATTTTAAATCAACCCCTGCTTCAACTAAGAATGCGTGATGCGTGACGGAACGGCCGGTGACGCCGGATCAGTAGTGGTCAGTACCGCAGTAGAATTCAAAGCAAGGCTTGAGAGATTTCCCGTAAAACAAGTCTCATGGAGTTCTCCAAGCGTTAAAACTCAATAAATCTAATCAGGAGATGTCAAAAAGTTCGCTGAGAAACTCAAAACTGCATTTTAGGCAACGGATGAGATTCGTCATTTCCACACAAATTGTTGAAATTTCCGCTACTTTGTCGAATTTTTTGCGTATCAAAATTATGAGTGCCCACAACTTTTAATACAGATAATTGTAGCTTAGGCCTAGTACATTACGCTGATAACAGTCATCATTCATGAAGAGGTCCCACTTTTGAAAAAAATCTGTTTGTTTGGAGGCTATGTCAGCAAAGATGGCAAAGACATCTTTAAGCGGATCACGTTAAGACGTCATAACTTTGCTTGCGTTTAAGATAAGCAGATAGTTTTTAGTTGTGTGGAAAGAAGAAAGAATTATGCAGTAATTCTGAAAGAATTAGGTTGTTTCATTGAATGTGCGAAGTTTGAGCAAGCATAGCGTAACCCCCAATTTTTGGGGTTTCAATTTCCGGTTTTTGTGGTTTTCGGGGTGCCTACAAAAAAAATTCCTCAAAAAATTAAAAAAGCGAATCTATCGAAATAAAGGCCATTTTCGTTCATTGCATATGTTGTTTGACTTGTGTAGAAAAAATGGAGGCGATCCATTTTCCACGAAAATTTGAGTGGTCGGTTCTTACACGGACACGCTCTTAAAAGCAGATTTTGCTATTGCAAGCCTAAAGGTGAAAACACACTGGAAGAAGAGAAGTTTTGTAAAGATGGAGAGATCAAGATTTTGCGGGATTCCCTTAACCATTATCAGGCTGATGAGAAGAGGAGACAAGGGGAAGAAAGGGCTGTACAAGAGCAACAGGCCAGGGAACAAAGCCAACATGAAAAAGAATTAGAGAAACAAGTTGAAAACTTAACTACTCAAATTCGGTTCAAAGAACGAGAAATTTCACAAATGATTGAGCACAATAAGAAAAGGACAGCTTCTCTGTCAGAAGGCAGTAACAGTAGTCCTAAAAGGAAGACTGTTAATCTGAGTGAAGTTTTTCCAACTGGCAGTTCATTTTTCCAGAAAACATCACCAGAGACCAAAGTGAGGTCACCTAGGAGTATAAATCAAAGCCCAAGAGATTTGAAAACTCAGAGCAAACAGAATTCACAGAGACTTTCTGAAGGAGACAATTCAGAAAATTCAGCTCTAAGTGACAATTTCAGTGGCTCATCCACTCGAGAGAAGATGAAAGCACAGCAAAGGGAAACAAATATCGGTGAAAAAGAAATTGTGCAGTTTCATGTTGAGAGTGCACTTAAAGTTGAACTTGTCCAGAACTTGTTAGCACCACATGAAAAAGAAATGCATCTCTTACATGATCCAGAGAACAGAACTTTTAACGAAGGTAGCATCATTTCGCTTCTGTCACTTGATAGACCTTTGCCAAACTTTCATTCTGCTTTGCAAAAAACAACTCTCACTGAAACAAACGTCTCGCATACTATGCAGCTATTTGAAACTCAAGGTACCTCAAAACTTCAGAGATCTATGGACACTGCAACACAGAAAGATTGTTCAATTAGTGGTGATAACACTTTAGTGATGCAAACTTTGTCTGAGCTTTTAAATCAATGTCAAGAAGACAGTGACTCGAGATGCATAACATCAACATCAAAATTGAAAGATCATCATCATTTGCCCAAAGCTATCAATTTTCTTCCTTTACTCGAGTGCCACATTTTGCATTACATTGAACAACGAACAGAAATGACTGATGACAACATCTTAAGCACTTGTTTGCCGAATGCCTCACCAACACAAGATTTTGCAGAACCGAAGGATGGCTTTGGGTTTGAAAGTGAACATGCTAAGAATCTTGTTACCTTGCAGACAACAGCTTTAGTTTCACTGAGACTTCTAAACATTCTTGTGCTGTACAGCAATGAAGTTTGTGAGTGCATTTTGAAGTCATCCAGAGCACATAGTGATAGCAGTAAAAGATGACAATGATGGAGTTAAGGAAAGAAAAGACGAAACAGCAAAGATAGAAATCTCTTCAGTTCATTTAAGCCTCTCTCATCACAACATTCAGCATTAAGTGAATGTAGCTATGTCAAGTAAAAGATATTGTCTTTACATACCACAAAATTCTCAGAATGAAGTTTAACAGGGCTGTTTAGAAAGCAGTCCTAAGAATACACACATGCTGATTGGTTAAAAATTGTGTTTCTATAACTTGATAGGAACACGACCTAGCATAAGCTGTTAACGTAGTGATTGCACAAGCAAAGAGGTTATATTTTGATGATCAAAGTTAGCAAGTTGTTTAACTTCTTTTTTTTGTGGTAGTCTTTCCTAAAAGAAATATAAAACATGTTCTACATGTTTCTATCGAGTTATAGACAATAGTGAAACTTTGGGAGAAGTAAAAAAAGCCGTAGAAAGATTCACCTATGGCTTGTGTTCCCACAGCATTTCTCATTCTCCCAAACGTCCACTCATGTTTCTATAACTTGATAGAGACACGGCACACATTTTCTATTTCTTAAATAATAATCAGTAAAGAGAATTCATATCTCTATATTGGGACCTTAAGGATTGATCCTAATAGTGATTAATGTTAATTTCTCTTTAAGAAGTAGAAAACATGTACCATGTTTCTGAAGTATATCTGAAATAATTCATATTCTTCACCTTCATGTACCATGTTACTTTTGAGGTACAGAAACAGAGGTGCCGAAGTTTGGGAGATAGAGAAATCTGTGGTCCAAACACAATTGACAGGCGAGTGTTTCCACAGCTCTTTTGAGTTCTCCCAACCTTTCACAAGTGTTTCTACATGTACAACTTGACAGAAACAGACAGAACATGATTTCTATTTCTTTTAGAAAATTCTGCAAACAAAAAATATTTAATAACTGTTTATTTTGATCATCAAAATGTAAATTCTCTCTACTCAAGCCATCATTATGTGAACAGCTCTTGCTACATGTAGTTCTGTGTTTTTATTGAGTTTTAAAAACACAATTTAAACAAATCAGCATGCATATTTTCTTTTGGCTAATTTTTAATAACCTTTTCTAATAAATACTGGAAGACAGTGGGAACCGACATTGACCTGATAGATTTTTTACTCGGAGTGACCTTGGTTGGAGTCCTGGCTGAGTTTTTTTTAATGTGCCTCTATGTTACTAAGTAAACAGGTACTGAGAATTGAGAGTGTGATCATCTTTGCAAGGCAATTTTTTATAGGCCACGACAACTTCTGACTTACGTACGTAGGGATTTTTAAAAAGTAGAAATTTTATTCAATAATCTTCCTTTGACCAGTTAAGAGGAAAAGCAATTTTCCAGATTTGGCAAGTAGGGTACAAGCAAATTACATTGTATCTGTATGTGTTATTAGTGATGTATGTTTTTACTGTTGGTGTCTCTTTTTATAGATATTTTCAAGTAAAGAAGTTGAAGGGTTTTCTCAGCATCCACTGTTCGCAAGTTGTAATATTGCCATCAAAAAAGTAATTAATTCTGAAGTGTACTATTTTGTACTAAATGTATTATATAGACACAAGTGTTTTAACTGGAAAAGACACCACTTGTAAAATTTATATGAAACTACATCCAGGACTCGAGTGGCTCGAGTTATTTGTAAGTGTGAGTGCATTCGTTTCATGCATTTTACTACTTAAGGACGGTGCCTCCTAAATACAAAGGTTTTTGCGCCAAGTTAGGACCACGCGGAAAAAGTAGATCTTTACAAGGGCTATTGGAATCCACAAAGAAAAATAGGGGTAGCCACGCATTTTTTCGAGATAATTAGCCTTGAATCCCAACAAAAATGCTGACTTCAGCATTTTTCTGAAAAGCGCGGGAAACGATATTTCCTCACAGATATCCTTAGAATTCGCCTTTACATACAAAAAAGCAAACACAGTTAAAAAGATCTATAAACTTCATGGCAAATGGTCACATTAAAATTATTTTTGGTACGTTTCTAATAACAAAATCGTTGCAAAAGCGCTTTTAGCGTCTCTGACAGCCTTCCTCTGGTTCAGCTAAAATACAGTCTAAATACCTCTTGCTCACAACCAGAAACTAATCACATGTTCAATAGGCTTGCCGCTTCCATTTCGAAACAAAAAATGTAAGGGTAATCACGCGTTTTTTTTAAAGTTATTGATCTTTTTTTTAAACTTTTACGGTGCACGTTACATTTTTCCTGTCACCTCCCCAGTAAGTTAGACATTGGGGTTTCTGCGCGCGCACCACGCCATCTGCAGGTACATCTTTACAGTTGGATTTCAGTGTAAATTTCGAAAGATAACAGCTAGGTTTTCAGCTGGAAGACGTTAACAGTTAGTGGTTAGCGATTTGCTGCTATTCTGGTCTCCCTGGTTTAAGTACAGGTTCATTAAAATTGATATGGTCGCCGAAGGCAAATTTTGCTTTAATTTCAGTTGTGTGCTTGGTGGCGTAGTTGATTGCGTCAACCCCAGCGCGCGCGCGCTCAAACCATGGCTTTCGTGATGCGCATAACGTGTGCGCACTAACAAAAGTAGGCATAGTCCCTAAAGGTAAAGAAAGCTGAAATTTGATGATTTCCCCTGAAAAAAACCAGGGTCTTAGTTTTCCGGGTCTTAGGTCTTAGCTTTCCGGACATCTTTAAGTGTTACGAACTCAACCGGGGCCACTCAACGTTTTTCTGCCAATCACAAGACAAGCTCGGAACAAAAGAATTGGAGTTCATTTCGGACCAATCACAAATGAGGGTCAAATCTGACTGGGGATTGCGACGTTTCTACTTACGGCAAAATATATTGTTCATTTTCATCACCGAAAAGGCAAGTAAATATTTGCTGACTGGCGGCCCAGAAATTTTGAACAAAAAGACTAAAGACAGAAATATTTTTATAACCTAAATGTGGGCCTCGAATGCCAAAGATAATCTCAATGAAAATATGTTAACCGAATGGCGGCCTGGAAGTGTTCTGCAAATATATTTACCAAAAACCCTAGGACCGGGAATTTTGAAGGCGAAACGTACTAAACACAATGACATTTAACGAATGACGGCCTGGAAAGTCCAGGACGACAGAG
>JAHPZR010002941.1:7500-20000 GCA_019787425.1 Platygyra sinensis | reverse complement strand
GAAACACAACTGTATAGCTATAGGCGAATGATTTCTCTTTTCAGTTACATTCCATTTAGCTTTCACGAAACAAAAGTTACGTAGATACGTTTGCAATAACCATGTCACTTATATTCAACAAGCAATTTATTTAGAGAACAGCTGAGTCTTCTGCCAACAAGCTTTCCTTGTAAGCTACGAAGTGAATCTCACTGTAGCTGGGGTTACTTTGAATGTCCGTCCCTGCTAAAATGCCGTTCAAAGGATCATGGCACGCTGGGAATATGTAGTACTTTGAAACACTTGAACTATCAACATTATTAATAGAGTTCACCTATATAACAAAGTTCCGTTTTCCATGGTAAACTAAATCCAGCAAGTTAGGGATTTACTGCAGGGCGGAAACTACCAACTGAAAAGTATGCTTTTGCATCCTGATAAAAACAAAATTAAGTTAAATCATATTACTATACCGTTGAAAGAACATTGTATAAGAATTTCGTATCATGAATAACAGAGGCTTCCATTGAGAGATTCAGAAAATAATAATTTTTGACGCGGAAAATTGTATGATATGTCGCTGTGGTAAGGTGTTACACTCGACGTGCAGACTCGAAAGCTATTTACAAGCGAAAAACTACCCAGCCGTACAACGTGCTGCTAAATGCAACTTCTCCGCGTGGAAAATGAGAGGAGTTTAAATTCCGAAACATTGACAATAGCTTACTTCGACTGAAAAAGAGTGATAGCTTGGAGCAAGGGCACCCGAGCGCGCATTTATGGTGTTATTTCGGGGAAACCATTCGAACACACATCCATCGTCGGAGGCCAAACATTTAGGAGGATACGGAACTCGAGAGGAACGTTACATACGAATGTGATAATGAGTTCAGGATTGGTTATAACTTGAGAGTACATTGAGAACCGGCGCTGAGCGCAGAGTTTGAGGTCTGAACTAAGGGATAATGCTGGAATTAAGCTATGGCTGTACATTTTGCTTCACGCCTATCGAGATAAACTCAGGAAAGAACAAAAATTTATAAACATCATCTGGAGCACTTCATCACTACATATTAATGACACACTTAACCATTTTTTTTAATATTTAATGAATAACATTGTTTATAAAGTTGATTTGTTTTACTTAACAAACCAGCCATAACACTAGAAACAGCTCCTTGTCAAAATTACCAATCATGATCGAAAACTGAGCTAAATGATAACTTCTTGGCTAATTAAACCTTCGGAACTGAAAAATATTCCTTCACCTACGAGAAATAAATTGGCACGGAAATGTTTTGCAAATGCACATCACAAACACATCGGTTTTCTCATTGAAAAGCTACAAGTCGTGAACTTTAATTTTTCGTATTAAGGATGCGATTATGGAATTATTTCGAGAAAACCATTATGAAGCACAACTTAGGACGACTACAGAAAATCAAAAGAAACGTTGAATTCCAATGTGATTTCTGGGTGGAATAAGAATTACGATAACATTAAAAACCAACTCTGACGTTTTTTGTTACGCCTGGTCAAGGAATAACTCTGGAAATAAGCCATAGCGGCGCATTTGACTTCACACAAGATTACGCGAACTCACAAAAAGAAATTTATGAATATAACCTCAATGTCGATATCATATTTTACCAAAATAGTTCCATATCAACTGCAAAGGCCTGTTTAAAGAAAACAACTCTTTCTTTTTTTTTAACTAACTAGCCATAAAAACACTGAGACAGCTTTTTGCATAAATTGCTCAGAAGTAATAACGAAACATTATCATATTTTGCATATTCAACGATCATAATTAAAGCCTAAGAAATTACTCGTTTTATTAATCATGCCTGCCGTTTCTTCTATTGTGTTTTCCTCTTGCGGTCTTCTCTGATAACAAGACTCAATCGTTCCTCATGTTAGATTCTAGGTCTTTAGTGGGTGTCAGTAAAACGCGGACTCGGGGTCGGGTCGCATTTTACTGACATCCATCTTTAGTCGCTTGATAAAACTGTAATGTTTAAACACAAATGTTGTGCTCAGTCAAGTTGTATATGTGACAAGTAATTTTAACTTTTTCTTCAAGAGAATGTTTTGCTTGTTTTTTGGCTTGTCTTAATTATGACGAGACTGCGACGCTATATACTTGTCTGTTGAGTCAGTTTTCAGAATCCCTCGGCAAGCTCTGTTGATCAGTCTTGTTTTCAAAGCGCGAAACACTGTTAATCTGTGTTTTTTTTTTCTGGTTCAAAGAAGCCTGTCGCCAACCTGTGTTTCTTTTTTTATGTTTTCTACTACAAAATGCGGTGATCCACGGTTAGTGTGAGAGTTAAGTATTTTTTCCTCAAAAGAACCCACGGACTAGATTCTAGGCTCGATTTAGACCGCTCTCTCATGTCTGATTTACTTTTCCCCGGGTAGAGAGGAACTTTGGGAGAGGAGCGCGGGCTCCTCCTAATTACTACATTCTCTCTTTATAGTTGCTTGAAAACAAATGTTCAGAGACAGGTAAAGTGTTATGTAATATTTTAATATATGATTCACTAAAGAGGGATTCCTTTTTAGAAGGTTTGTTTTCTTTTTAAACCTCTTGTCTTAACAAAACTATAGAGAAAAAAAGCAATCTTACTTTGCATGCCGTGCCGGCCGAGTCTTTCGGAAGATGCAACACTGACGCTTCATTACAGAGTTCATTACGATTCCCGAGTGTTAGCGACTGTTAATTCTTTTTAAGTGTATGAGTACGGCTATTGCTGCAGTTTCGCCTATAAATGACTGACAGTTGTAGTTCATGAGATCTAGAGTAAACTGTTTCGCTCAAAACTAACGCTCGGCTTTCGTTTAGGATCAATTCAAAGAGCAAACCAGTACACACACGTTTGACAGAACCATGCCATTCATGTTTGGAGGCAAGGCGATTCGCCTGCCGACAAGCTCCTCCAAGATATAAAACACTGATTCGCAATTTAAAAACTTTAGTCTACTGGAGCCAGCACCCCTATCATTTTCATCTTTCCTTCGATAAATCATTGTAAATTCATTTTCTCTTCTAACGGCATTGCGTAAAATAAAGTTGTTGTTGATTCGCGGGCTACAAAATGACTCACCTAGGAAGGTTATTTGTGAAACAAATTGCATTCATTAAGGTTTCTCTTCCTTCCGTCTGCCGGAGTGTCTACTCCACACCAGTTTACAAATTAAAGACTTCCCTCAGTTTCTAGGTAACTCTTCTTTCCGCTTAGGCGAAAGCCGCAAAATGCTACAAAATTAAATTTGAACTAAATACATCATGAAGCGCGCGATAGGAACTTCGAAGAAACCTTACAAGCAGGTAAGGCTTCGGTTTTTGAAACTGTGCTTCGACAGGCAGGCAGCCAGCCAGACAGCACTTCTAACTGGCAAAGGCCGCATCAGGCCAAGTTGAGGCAGAACGCAAATTAGAACTTTATTTCATTGCTAAATTTCTACTTACCAACACAAAACAAGAGACGGTGAGTTTAATATTGTAACCTGAATGCTCTGAACTATGGTTGAATACTGATAATAGCTATACTAGGTACTGACTTTAGGAAACACATTGTTTTAAAACGTTTGTCACAAAAATCCACAAACGACCAAAACTTCGCTTCCCCAGATAAATACATGTTGAGCGGAGCATTCCATAGCAGTTAACATCAAAATAATTAAGTTCCTAATTTTTAGTTAAAACCTGAATGATTTCTATTTCACCGCTGTAATGCATGTTTTTAAATTCAACAACAAGGTGTTTTCATTAATATACCTGAAAGTTTTACTTTGCTTAAACTGGTAACGAAGTTTCTGAATTGTCCTAAATGTTAATGATTTGTGAGTAATCTGCGGTTATTATAATTTTAAAATAGCGCGCATTTAGGGTCTTTTAGGGCCGCATAAAACAACAAACGTGATGTGAGCTATTTTCACTTGTCTGCTCATAGTAATGTACATACATTATTGCTTTTTTCCCAGGAACTAATGCTTTTCAACCAGATGGCACTTCTTTCAGTCAGACTGTTAAACAGCGTCAGTTTTCAAAAGACGAGTTCCATTATCTGAATGTGACACGAGTTGAATCATTTGCCGTGTACGACATCTTTGATTGCATCTTTGAATGTCTCAGCAATACTTTGTGCTTTTCTTTTAACTTCGCTGCCTCGAAAGGAAAAGATGGAAAACTTTGGTGCGATCTGCTGTCTTCTGATAAGTACAGAGATTTCAGAGAGTACAATGAAAACATGACTTCGCATCATTTTTTCACAGTGGTAGGGTCTGGTTTCTGATATCTACGTTGTTTATTTACACTGATATTGCTACTATGCTCCAAACCATCAAACCAAGTTTCTTTTATAACCATGAATTATTTCTTCTTATTTTAGTCACCGTGTTCTTCCATGCCGTGTCAAAATGGAGGTACCTGTGTGACGAATTACAAGTATGACAACTTTGAATGCCATTGTGACAAAGGATTCATTGGTGAATATTGTGAGAAAGGTAGACTGCCAACTTTATTCAACTACATTTGTTTCATTTCAACTGTTTTAAGGTGATCCCCTTCATACGATAGCTACGAACGTTGGCATTGCTCCAGAATTGGTTGAACGACGTCAGACTACCAGTGTCCATATGATCACTTCATTTGCTGCAGAATAAAAATACTGTCCGGGAGAACCTGGATCAGCCAACGATCGCTACGTTTGCTGATCGCTACGTTTTCAGAGATCGTAGAGATCATTTGCCTGATGTGAAATCCAACTATTAAGCATAAGTAATTCTTCAGTAATTTTTTATACTTGCAGCTGCCACGTCATGCAAGGAAGTGTACGACGTATACAAGTAAGCCAATAATTGTAAATGTTTGTTAGACATTTTAAAGAAGTTCTCATGATTACCCATTGGTCGAGAGTCCATATTTCAGTTCTTAGTTTACCTATTTCCATTCTAGATAATCGTTTGAATGCGTGTACAATTAAGCATTTAAGTTACACCCCTACGAGTGATATTCGAAAATCCTCTCAAAATTGTACGAGCCTTTAAGCGAGTGTAGTTTGTAAGAATTTTGAAAAATATCACGAGTAGCTAGAGAAAATTCTTCTGATTAGTCAAGCTTTCATATTATCACTTGTTTATTATCTGACTAAGAAAATTTCCAACTCGCGCGCGTTTATTTGCATTAATAGTTTACGATAGATTGGCCTGCTCTCAGCCAATCATTCACGATTAAGTAATTTTCTAATCAAGTAATAACGATGGAAATTGAAAGTGGTTGTTAAAGCGCTACGTTTTTAACCTAAGTGCATGTTAATTGTTGTGAATACAGCCCTAAAAACATACCAGATTCACAAATGTGGCCACCTTTCAAGCAAATGATTTTGTATTTTCTGTTAGCAACTTTCTCACAACGGAAGCAAAAGATTGAATTATCTAGATACCGGTCTAGAAGGGAAAATCTAGACTGCAGTCAATATCGATTTTTGAGCCAATCATAGTCGCACTCCGTAGGTAGGTTCCAGTCCTTGCAAGACACGACCACATGATAATAATATATGATGTTTTTCACACGAACCACTGGCGATTTTTAAATCGCTTAGCTTGATTTAATTTGATTCGTTTTAATTTTAAAATGTTTAAAAACATCAGACTGATTAACTCGCTTCCTATATCAAATTCAAGTGCAGATAAACGAGCTTCAAATTTGTATTGCCACCGTCATATTTAGACAAGTTCTCCGAGAAACAACGCAGTACTCAGTGTTAATACCCTTGAAAATTTATCAATCATTTCTTCAATCTCAAGTTTCTTCAATTCAATAGCTTTTGTTATTATTTACATCCAACAGGTCCAGCGTGAGTCAGCTGGTTACACTCTACATCGACACAAAACCAACTTCAGTTCTCTGTCACACGGGAGATTTTGGGTGTGGAGATGGAGGCCGGACACCAGTCATGAAGATTGACGGCAACAAGGTATTACATTAAATCAACTCTCCACTCGTATACGCGAAGAATTATTATCAGCAAAACTTAAATGGCTACTAAGGTGAAATGAAATAAATTCGCTATTTTTGAGGTGATTAATTATCAAGAGTAACTCTTCCTTGGTCGAGATTCTCGACACAAAGTTTGATTTTTCCCGCAATTCTTTAGTTTTACGGATCCGTTTCGACCAGAAATTTGTTTACATCAACATTTAATGTTTATAAAGTCAGCCAAGAAGTGCTTTGTAAGGACTCCATAGTTATGTTATTCAATTATATCATTATTTTCCCTTCCCAGAGTACCTTTCATTATAACTCGGGATACTGGAGTAATAAAGCTGAATACAACCTTCGTGGAGGAGAGACTGGGTTTGATGCACAAGAGACCAAGTTACCGACCTACTGGAACACATCCTTCACAAAGATCTGTCTTGGTATGAAGATTGGTCAACAGATCAACTTCACTGTCCATCAACAAGCGGGCCAACTCTGTACTCATTGATCGCTGACGGGAAATACCGCGCCATCTCACTGGGCCGTAACACGTGGAAGACGCTGATTGGTTCTCAGGCCTCGTTGCAGTTCTACTGTAACAAGGAAGGTTTCAATGCTGTGTGTACCAGCAGCGGTTATGCCATAGCAAGAATAGGTATTATTAACAACCAGCAAAATGACTGCTCGACTTGTAATTCCAGAATCGGGTTTGGTACTGGAGGGAAGCCTGATGACTCCAACGCGCGCGGAAACGAAGCAACCCGTTCAGGTGATAATGGCGAGAAACACATCAAAGCTATTGGTTACATAATGATACAGTGAGCAGGAACTGATGACATGAAATGAAGTCAATATCCATAACTTAGAAAGGCTGACCGTGCGGTTGGGGTTAACTGTTATATATTTTCCATTATTATATGGCAAGGTAGGCTTGAGGTTTATCCAAGCGTTCTGATTGGTTCTTTCTTGGTCTGGATTTCGCCATACGGACCGTTTCCATGAAACGGTCATAAGCTGTGTATTTTTTCTGTTTTCGAAAGCCGGCAAATTCAAAATTTGCAGCGAAAACTATGAAAAGAAAACATGTAAATACTCTAATTCTTCCCAGAGAAACTACCTAAAAGATTGATATTTTACAGAGCTTACGATAAGAACGAGGAAGACGAATTTTTACGACACGAATTTTATTATTCTGAAGATCTGGAAACGTCTAACGTAGAGACTGAATCAGGCATCGGCGAAAGTCAGGAGGCCATTTTATAAAGAAGCAAAAATGTGCAAACACAAATAAGCAGATGGCTACTGATCTGAAAACTCTTCTCCACTAATTCTAAGGTAACAGTATGACAAGTGAGAGAGTTAAAACCCTACCTGCGAAGGAGCTTGACCACTTCTTGTCCTTCTTGTCCACTGAAATATCTTTTATGAACAAATGCAGGAAACACGGACAAGAGTACAAGCCGTATTAATCTCCAATTTTCAGCGCAGAATTGTCCAGAATGAAAAGAAGCGTCGAACTGTTTTCGAGAGAGACGGAGGATTGACTCTAAGATTGCCTCTTCATTAGCTGTGTATATGTTTGAATGATTCACAGCAACCAACTTCGACATTTCTTCATCCATATTTTGTGATGCGCAATTTAAAATATTCCACATCGCGGAGAATGCCTATTGTTCTCGGGACATTTACTTGCAGTTCTTAGGTCTGTCATATTACCTATAATTATTCAAATTAAGCCCAGGAGGCGAGTCTCATTGGTTAAGATTAACGCGCGCTTTTTCCGGTAGGGAATATGGCGTCGCTCATTAACTTGAAGAAGGCGGAGCAGTGAAACAATAAACTTTCCGTATATTGTTTTGGCTATTGTTTAGCCTGTTCGCACCACTCAAATGTAAATTTACCGCTCTCCGAGAAAAATACGCGAGGGAAAACAAAACTGGTTATAAAAATTTATTATTGATCCGTATTAAAGAAAGCTGAAATCGCGTGCCCTAAAATATCGCTGCGCGCGAGGAAAACGACCGTTTGGAAAGAGTTTGCTTTGTTGCACCAGACCGAACTGATTCAAAGAAAACTAACAGAAGGGGTTGTTCTTGGAACGCTTTCGAACGAATGTCTTTGGAAATGACCTAGTGCATTCTTTGATCGCCGTGTTCGTACCTCCTATTAAACCTCTTTATTAAACATTTGCGCAGTTAAAGAGCGGTTGATTCTCAACATATTTGTTTACTTACGCGAGTCAGTAGTGTTGTTCGTTATTCACTTGTCACGCTCACAAAGCAACGAACTCAAACAAAGTTCGTTGATCGATCGATGGCCGCTCATCTTATTTAAAAAACTTTGAAAACCATTGACCACTTTTACCGCTTATCTGCGCAAAATATGAACACAGCGCGGCTACTCTTGATCGGGCGCTGGTGATGATCTCTATGTGCCTGCTCTTATTCCTCGCATTTGTTTACGTTTCGTCGTGATTTTGACGTTGATTCTTTTTCCGAAACCGCCTGATACTTTCGGCTAAAGCATTTCCAAGACGCTCGCCAGTAGATTCCGTTAATCGGTAGCCAAGAGGCAGGATACTCGATTGTAGAAGTTGAAACGCTGTGCTTGTCACAACTTCTCTCAAACTTCTCTCAATCTCCAAAGAGCTTCGCCGTTTAGTTGGAAGTGAAAAATGGGATTAACTTCGTTGACAAACGGAGGAGCTATTTTGATAAGCAGGGCATGGATCGGGGTTTCGACGAGATTTGAAAAGAACTCGCGATCACCTGCGGTTTCGCTTTCCTTGTTCATTGCGCGACAAGGTTCCGAATGAATCAGCTGCGCCGACCAAATACTTTGCATATGGTGGTAACTGTGAATATTTTACAGTTAAGTGGTTTTCCTGAATGGGTATTGTTAGTTTTGACAGCCATTGTTATGCAGACGTCTGCTTAAGACAATAGCTCTTCCATTGAAAACGCGCCATTTTCAAACACAACTCGGACAGATAGTTTTCAAACTAAAAAGGCCGAAGGTTCCTGTAGACCAATTTTCAAGGTCGAAACGGGGTTTGTTTTAGAAAAGAGCCATTTTTCATTTGCCGTGCGTGAAAGTTGGAAAGGCCGTTAAGATTGTCTGAAAATCGCTTCTGAAAACGGCCTTCATACTAAAAATGGCCGATTTTTGCCCATTTTTAAGCGCAAAAGGCCGGTCCTTATACCTGCTATATCCACTTACTTTTCAGCTTAAATTGACGATACAACCTTCTTCTTCAAAAAGCAGCGCGTGAAAGTTGAAGTTATAACTCGTGGAAGTCATAAAAGTAAGTTTTATCAACCCGAGCGCGCCAATTTGGGGCCTTTCTTCTCTTATTCAGGGCATTTCATGGCACGCATATATTAAAATTTGCCGCTTCACCGGTTATGAATAATTAATGATGTCCAGGCATTCTCCGCGATGTGCAGGATCGACAGAAACCATTTTCCGAATTTCAACAAACTGCAGTTAATATTTCGTTAGGCACGGCCTGTTTTCTTCAGGGAATGTTTACAACTGAGAAAAGAATAAAAGCCTGCATAGCAAGCGTTCCCGTACGAGTCGAACGAAATATCGGGCCGCGAGAAGGAGTTTTTCGCATTCGGGACGCGCGAAAAATGGGGCAAGAGCAAAAAGGGTCGAAGGAGGAGGGTGGCCAAATCCAATGAGTTCACGTAATCACACGGGATGAAACACTCAAACCCAGTCAGACTACCACAAACCAAGCCAGTCGCTTTCCGCTTGTCATCACATAGAATCCTGTCCTTCGTTCCGTATCAACTCTCATACAAAGACACTTTAGAATCCTTTAGTCTTCCCCACGATGCAACGGCGTCTTTCAAACCACGCCGCCTGTTGCTTTCCGACGAACCGAGAACTTTAGTGACATTTTAGTTAGATCTAAATTAGCTACTGATAAACAAACTAACGTCACTAAGGGAACCTTTCGAAGCGGCAAAAATTGCATCATTTGGCGCTATATCACAGACGGCCGTACAAATTATATCTTTTCTGCTACTGGGGAAATGAGAACCATTCATGGCCGTATCGACTGCAACTCTAAAAATCTTACTTATATGATACATTGTCTACGTTGCAACAAACAGCGCAAAGGTGAAATGAAAAGACGACTTAAAGACCGCTTTAATGAACATCGACGATCAGCTGCAGTAGACAGACCCACCCCTTCCTCCAGTCTCACTGTAGTTTCAGACCATTTTATTTCCGACAGTCATTTACCAACGACATAGAACTGGTACCTCTGGAACTCATACATTCATTTCTAATTAGTATAATTCAGAGCTGAACAAAGAGTTTCCAGCGATCTGATTAGTCGAGCGGTTCCTAATATGACGCTATATAAACCGCTTCAGGCGATTTGTATAACATTTGCGAGGCCTGTCTACTAAGCGCGCCACCTTTGCCTCGGCACAGGGAGCCCTCGCATCCGTTTAGAATGTGAATAAAGATCAAATTAGCGTTATCGCGCATGCTTTGTGTTTCGTGGCCGCCATTTTGAATATTTGATACGCGCGCGCTTCAAATTGCGCGATCTGCTAGTGCGAGGTCTGGAACCGGGATTACGGAAGTCTGGGACTCGCAAATTTCTAGGAGGATCCGATCACTCACCAAAACTAGATCGGATTAGATCTCCGAGCAGGCTCCGAGCGATGTCCGTAATCTCGGTTCCAGACCTCGCACTAGTAGACCGCGCAATTTACCGCGCGCGGGTATTAAAAATTCATAATACATACACACATACTTCATAATGGCGGCCACTAAACACAAAACACGCGTTATAAAGGTAATTTGATATTCTATATATTCCAAACGGATGTGAGGGCCCCCTTTGTCTCGGCAAGTAGAGATGGCGGGCAGTTGGGGAATGAATTTTTCATCTAAGTTCAGGATATTTGAAAGGATGGAGAATTTTCACAATGACTGCTGTCATCCTTGGACCGAAAATCCTTTCAAGAACTCGTGTTCAAGGCAGTTAAGAATCGTAAACGCAGTGGTTACGTTGATTGCCAGCAGGTCGGATCGATTCACCGAAATCTGTTTTTCTCCAAACTAAAGCTACTCATTTTGAGACAATGATAACAACTGCGGATGAAGTCAACAGCGCGGATAAAACAAAGGTACCGGAAGAATTTATTTTTCGTAGTGTTTTGTTTCATTGTTTTACTGCCAAGCTCGATGAGTAAACTGATTCACAATCGATGTAATCTTACATGCAAGCTTCTTATTAAGACTATTTAGAAAACAGTCCTAAGAAAGCACGCGCGATGATTGGTTAAAAATCGTGTTTGTATAATTAACAATTATCCTGCGAAATCGCGCGGAATATCCGTAGGCCAAGTCGGCTAAAATCAGACGATATTCCGCGAGATTGAGCAGGATTCAACAAATTGATAACAAAATTGATTTCCCAGCTCGTAACATTTTTAAACCTTTCTGTCGACATTTTCTCACTTCACTTTTTCTTCCCACGTACGAAGCTACGTATATCGCCGGATATCTGTTGCCTACGGATGACAGATATCGAGAACATCATGACCATATTTGGATAGTGTTACAATTTGTTGAATAATAACTCGATGGAGACAGAGAACTAGCTCGCGCTCTTGATGTAGTGATGGCGCGAGCAAAGAGAATTTACATGTTGATAATCAAAGTTAACAAGTTGTTTTCCTTTCTCTCGTCGTGGTCAGTGTTTTCTAAAAGATATAGAAAACATGTACTCCGTGTTTCTATCGAGTTATACGAACACTCGTTAAAAATTTGGGAGAACTCGAAAAAGCTGTGGAAACACTCGCCTGCAGCTTGTGTTCCCACAGCATTTCTCGTTCCCCCAGACTTCCACTCGTGTTTGTATAACTCGATAGAAACACGGTACATGTTTTCTATTTCTTAAATAGATGCATGCGTGTATGCAAACGCACAATTGGGTCCCTGTTTTTATGTTTTAGTCCGTTATTCTCTGTTATTCAGCTCTCAAATTATACTAAAACAATTATTCGCCTCAGGCTCGGTGAATATTGTCGATTAGTATATACACACTCAGTGATCTTGGTGTTTTAAGCAATCTGATTGGTTCGCTATCTCTGGCTAATGAGCATTATTCACCCCCTACCGCGTGAATAATGCGTAAGCCAAACAAAAATAAAGCATACTTTTGAATAAAGCATACTTTTGATTCACACTGATTTGAACGGTGTTTAAGGACCATTATTCTAGACTGTCAGGAGGTTTTTTCGAAGATTAACTATAGATTTTCCATGTTCAAAGATTCTGTAAATAGTTTTGCGAATTCGTGTATGCTTTGTACAGCTTGCACGTTTTCCACGCATGAATTGAGAGGTCAATTAAATCGATTTTTAATGGTTTCCTTCTGAAATGTTGTTGAGATCACTTCCTGTGTATATACTAAAACAATTATTCTTCTCAATATCGCTTCGCGGCTCGGTAAATATTCTGCACTATTCACCTCGATTTCAAAGAATAATTGTTAATTATAACC
>JAHPZR010002941.1:0-2500 GCA_019787425.1 Platygyra sinensis | reverse complement strand
GTCGCTGTCAATCTGCAGGCGGTTATGTCGACCCAAATCCTTCTTAAATGTAAAGCTCTGTAGATGAATAGTGGCAAGAAAAGTTTGATATCTCGTCGAGCCTCTTTCCGCAAAACACCTGAAACGGCATCTGCCGCGGAGCACGAGCTACGTAAACGTTTAACGGTACTTCTTCTTACTCAGGGCCGCTCTAACGATTTCTTTTCTTGTAGACTTCGATTATGATTTTTTCTCTCTCTTTCTGTGGTAGGTCTTCTTTTAGCAGCTTTTAGTTGTGCCTGCCTGTACACCGCTACCGAGCTAATGAACTTCTAACAGAAAGTATTGACGATGAAAGGGAAATGTGCAGTCCAGGATATTTTTGCGTAAACATGAGTTAATTTAGCCATTTTGCCCGTTAACTTGAAGCCTACTTACATCAGGAGGAATCTTTGTCCTTTTTTTCTCTTTTTTTACACGCTGAACTCGTGAACACTTGCTGTCAACATGTCACGATAACGTCTGCTTTCCTCGGTTAATTACGTTAAGCGTCGGATTACTGAGCCCATACAAACCATGTGCCTGAGAGGAGGCGTATCAACTGTCGACGAAGTTAGGGGTTGGGGGGGGGGGGGTGGCTAATATTTTGATTTTGCCGCCATGTTACCGAGGTTTGCTTACTGTGCTTTACACGACTGAAAAACTCCACTTCAGTAAAGTTAACCCCCCCCACCAAAGTAAGCGTCTCTCGTGAAAACACAGGGAATTTGGAGTCGCAAGCGGAAGCCGAAGAATAAACAAATGACAATGTTCGACTCCGGGCCTTGCGATTAGCTGCGTCTTCCGCTTGCTTCCGTCTCCGACAATCTACTTTTTCACTGGATCATAAGCGACGGAGTCGTTAATCGGAATCGGAAGAAAGGACACGTTGTGATTCTTCCGACTTCGATTCCGTCGAGCTCATGACCCCGCTTACGACTCGGATTTTCGATTTTCACTAAGTCATAAGCTCTCTTACGACTGCGACTCCGACTTTGACCCTGACTCCGTCGCCATTGAAAACCAGCCTTAAGCGTAGCTGAGTTACGTTCGTACGGCGAAGTATGGCCATAGGTCAGTTTTCCGGCCGGATCGGAATCACAGTGTCTTCCTTCCCCCCCTCAAAAAGTCACCAAAACACACGATAATTCTGTCATATATTATGAAGTAATATGAAGTCATATGAAAATGACACTTTTGCAATGCGTATTGATTAAGAGGCCAACTGAATCTCATTAAGGCAGGTTTTCACACGCGAACGGAGTCGTGTGGAGTTGTCGGTAGGAGTCGGTAAGAGACCCTTATGACCCAGTGAAATTCGAAAAATCGGAGTCGCTATACGGAGTCATAAGTTCGGCAGAATCGGAGTCAGAAGAATCAGAATGTTTCCATTTCTTCCGATTCCGTTTACGACTCCGTCCCTCATGATCACGGCAGTGAAAACTAGGTTGTCGAAGTCAGAAGAAGAAGCGGTAGAATCAATCATCGAAAGGCCCGGAGTCGGGCATTGCCATTGGTTTATTCTTCCGCTTAATAAAGCATTTTTATTTAAACACGATTAAAAAAGTTCAGCAAAGCTGATGTGGTCGTGTACAATTGCGACTCCGACAATGTAATTTCACTTGATCGTAAGCGACGGGGTCATAAGCAGAATCAGTGTTCTGCTTTTGACTCCGTCGGTTTTATTTTGACTAGATCGTATTACTCTATCGCTTCTGAATGGCCGTAGCCTGCAGAACAGGCGTAAATTTTTGCGTATTTCTGGCGATCAGAGGCGAAAACGAGGCGAGCGCGAAGTTGCGTGCAAGGGGGAGGAGCGCTAACTCCCGCTTCGCGCCCGCCTCGCCTATTTAATTCTTTTTTTGTTTCTTTGAGCTGCTTTAAAGGAGCTACTTTTGTACTTTCGTTGTTCATTGTAATCCGTGCCAATCGTCTCCATCCTTAACCATCCTTGTTCCTTTACCGTTTATTATTATATAACTCTTTGGCGTTTTTTCTATCTTAGTTAAGTATTATTTTCAGGTTTCCTTTAATTTAAAGGTAATTTTGTAGATGGTCAAAATAACTCAAAATACCGTGATTGAGCTCCTTTAACTCTGTTCTCAAGCAGTATGATAGTCGAACGTTGAAATTCCTACAGAAAAGGTTAAACGACTTCTTCCGACTACAGTAAACACCCGCGTATAAGAACCTAGTGATTTAAGAACCTACAGACTGATCAAATTGGGCATTTTAGTACCCAAATATATAAGAACCTATTTAGGCTGGCAAAGAACAATAGGTTCTTATACAAAAAAACATTCTTATTTTGTAGCCAAAATACTGGATTTTAATTGAAAGAGAAACACCATGAAAATTATTTGTTTAATTGACAATCTTATAAATACAGAGTATAGAATACTGTATAAAATTATACTGGTGTAGCCTTGGGACTTGAATCTGTAGAGTGACCTGACTTTTGCTCCTTATTTTTGTTTAAAAA
>JAHPZR010002939.1:35000-53446 GCA_019787425.1 Platygyra sinensis | reverse complement strand
CCGTAAAAGAGGAGGAAGTAATTCATAAATTGGGTTTACCTCGACATTTTCTGTGGGTTAGGCTGAGGATTTTGTGGGCGGGTTTGATAGTCATTAGCAATTGGATAATCAGTCAAAGAAACATAGTGTTCGGGATCATGTATAACTGCGAGCATGCGATGAAGGGTGAGCTTTTCCTATTATGTAAGGTTTTGAATTAAATGAGTGTTAGCCGCTCTACTACTAATGTTGATGTGGTGTCTACGATAGGAACAATTATATTCAAGGGGGCGGAATGCAATAGAGGGACTGTGAAGAGGTTGTGACCAGGCTCGAATCGTTTGCGTGTTATAGTGAAACCTAAATATTGCTGCAGAGTCGAGAGCGAGTAGTTATTTCAGCATCCATTGATCAGTTTCAATGATAAGTTTCAACGAGAAAAGCGAAGAGACAACGATTAGTTTCGTCAACAGAACAAAAAGAAATTATTCTGTGACGATTTTACATTATAATGCTCTTGTTTACTACTGGGATGAGAAGACATGTTATAAATGAAACTTAATCTTTTCTTGTCAATGTTATCAGGGTTTTCGCTCAGTTATCACATTAATAGCCAAGCACGACGAATTGTAGTAGAAGAAAAAGAAAATTTCTTCTTCAAGATAACTTAAGTGAGGTAAATGAAGTCTTGGGAGTTGTGTGATTGTATTAAGTGCAAGGACTTTGGTGATTGAATAATTAAGACTGACGTGTATGTTGCCGGTTTATGATTTTAGTCCGGTTTGGAGGGGATTGTGACAGTTCCATAATATACATTGGGTTGTTTCAGTGTAATGAACGAGATAAGCTTTGCGTTTTAAAGTAGTTCATGAGTCAGTAGTAAACAAATGGGAAGAGTACTTTATTTCAGGTTGCAAAGGGTAACTTGATACTTTTGTCTTTCAAAACGAGTAAATTCAATTAGAGGTCACGAATCGTCGCTTCTAGTTCAAAGGACATATTTTAGAGGAGACGAGACTATTTAGATTTGAAACAGTTTTAATGTTTACAAAATAAGTGGAAGTGACTATTGTTTTGTTCTTGTATGCAAATGTAAAGAGATATCTTTATTTTTAGTTACAAAGGGTAATTTGACACTCTTGGTTTTTTACAAGGAAGTAAATTCAATTAGAGGTGATGAATCGTGAGCACTTGTTTGACCGAGATGTTTGCTATTTTTTAGTTAGAAATGGTAACTTGACACTTCTGTTTTTCACAAGGGAGTAAATTCAATTAGAGCTGACGAATCGTCACCACTTGTTCCCATGAAATGTTTGAACAAAGAAAACGAGATATTGCTATTTTTAGTTACAAATGGTAACTTAACACTTTTGTTTTTCACATGGGAGTAAATTCAGTTAGAGCTAACAAGTTATGGCCTCTTATTCTCAGGATATTAAACAAAAAAAGAAGTTAACATGTTTGGACAGCTTTTAGGTGTCTGCAGTAGAGGTTTGATATGGTTAATTCAAGGACATTTTATGATATTCGTTTCAGTCCGAGATCTTTTTGTTAAAGGTAAAAAAGTAGGAAAACTGTTCAAAATAATATTCTTTGAAGACTGCGTTCACCAAGTTAAACTACAAATTAATCAGTAAATCAGGCTTAAACGAGTCAGAGAGCTTATATTTCGCTTTCTTGCTATTTTTGAGTTATTTCTTTGTGAAAAAAATTCTTCTTAGTCGGCGCATCGGGTATGTTATGGACGGGTCAATGTGATGGTGCAATAAGAGACTTAAACAGTTCGTGTCTAGTCGTTGTTGTCAGTTGTGCTTCAGATTGATCAGTTAATTGCGTGGCTATAGTCATCAGTAAATCAACAAGGACTGCTTGCAGATAAGAAACGTGAGGGTAGATGTTCCGGTGATTATTAACCATGACGTCATCATAGGGATGAACGATGATGCAATAATATAGTTTGTGTTGATCAAGTGATATGGTGTCTACAGTAATAAATGAATCATCGAGGGGGTCTCTGGAATGTGCATTGCGTTGTGACTGTAGTGCAAGGAAAACAGCTAATTTTTAAAAGCGCGGTTATAAGATTTACGATCTTTCTTGTCGTCTCTAACCCATACCTTACTTACAACAGTTTGGACCTACATGTACTATATTTCTATTATTCCATCCACAAAAATAATATAGGTATTAAATCATCATCTGTCAATACTCCATGTTTCATTTTGGAAGCACACAATACACATGTATGGCTTGCCCCTCTACAAGAAAAAACAATTCAAAGCCCTTTTTTGCCCAACAACTCAAAACCCTACAGAAAAACAGTCACCCATTCTCCCCTCCTTCCACCGGCCCATTTATTCCAACAAAAAAACTCCTACACGCTTAGCGTGCCTATATTTTATCCATACCCTCTAGCGACAACTTAAAATGGCAACTTATCTTAGCAATATAAGATCGTATGTACATCAGATTCTCAGTTTCTTTCTTGCTGTACATTGTAGCCAAAAAAATTGTCAAATTAACTGAATTAGGCCCTCCACAGACTAGGGATTTAGTAGTCGACAACTATTTGTGATCGACAACTAAAAGTTATCGACAACTAAATAACTCCGATAAAGGGATTCCACACACTGGCGCCAAATACTGATTTAGCAACCGATACGCAGGGAGGTTGGGCACCAAGAGCTTACTACGCATGCTCACAATAGCGCGGAGATCTAAAAGTAGTCGACAACTAAAACAAAAGTTTTCACACACTAGAAAAACGCCCAAAAATGAAGCCGTCGACAACTGTTAGTTGTCGACAACTAATAATTTGGGGTTTAGTTGTCGACAACTTGCGCCACAGACTACGTTTTTTAGTTGTCGATAACTTTTAGTTGTCGATAACAAATAGTTGTCGACAACTAAATCCCTAGTCTGTGGAGGGCCTTATAACTGTAAAGAGTCGCTTAAATGCTCCCATTTTCATAACCTTTTACTTGAAAAAATAACTCTCGCACGCCTTGCGTGCCTATGTTTAAAATTGTTTGAAGTTTATTTTATCTTGACTTTCAAAAGCCCTGATAGATGCACTACCATTTATGTGTGTGTTTCGCTGCTTTAACGGGATCGACCCTGCGACTGCTATGCTAGGAAGCCATTGTGGAGCATTCTCCTTGCGAGTAGTTGAAGCATGTCATTAGAAACGCACAGAAGATAGGTGCTCTTTCTTTCCATTCAAGACAGAGTTTCTCGAAATCGAAGTTTAGAAGCTCCTCCTTTGTGTTAGCTCTTAACATGGAAGATTGTTTTCTGCTACAGATACCATTAATTTGCGACGTCATTAGCTGGAGAACTTTTTCCACAACAATTTTCTCGAGTGTAACATTCTTCAATATTGCTTTGGCAATTCGCTGTTCGAAACCAGAGGCAATCGCCTTTCCAAGAACTGCAAGGTCATCTTTTAATTCTTTTTGCACAGTTTTGCTGGGATATTCAACGGAAAGATATACTTGCGTTTCGGTGATCGATCGTTTTGAAATCTCGAGCGGCCTCTTTGGTGTCGAGGACGCCATAGGCCTACCAACAATTCCCGACGACTCTCCACTTGAACAAGTTGGTGCTCGTAAAATCGAGAGTGGAGCAATTGGGCTGATGGCACCAAAACAAAAGACAGGTGGAAGCTTTGTAGTCTTTGTAAAAGCAGACACGCAAACATTAAACGGTGGATTTACTGGTGATTCCCGCGAAATTGCACATGGCGGTTTGGAGTCAAAACTTAAACTCTTCTTTGCCTCTGGCGGTTTTGTTGAAGCGTTTACGTTTGCTGCTGTAAATAGTTTTACATTGTAATGTTAGTTTATTTAGTAGAGCCAGAAAGATCTACAATCTTATGCTGTAAAGTATATAAGCAAATCAGTATAGTTTTAAGTGGTTTTTCCCAGGAGTGTTTAGAGAGAATTATCTCGTGAGTCAGTAGTGTTTACTGAGTGTGACGAAGGTCGCATGTAAAGTTTCGACAGAGGTTGTGTTTGCTGAAGTGTGACAGAGAGGTAACGTGGAAATCTGGCAAGAGGCTGTGCTTATAGAAGAGTGACAAAGGTCGTGTGCAAAGTTTAGGGGAGGAGTGTTTATTCAAGTGTAACTGACAAGCGTAGCGTGTGCTTGTTGTGAAGTCTTGAGTGGAGTTACTGCGTTCATCTGGAATAAATAACCTTGTTGTTTCCGACATCCCTGCGTTCTGTTTAGACTTCAAACTACCTGCCATTTAAAACATTGAACTTGCAACATTGGGAGCCTGTCGCTGGAGAGTGGAATCCAAGGAACTGTTTGTTGTCTACCGATAACCAGGAAAGGATCACAACTTGGAAGGAAGTATACCTGTGCTGTAAAGCAAGTTTTAGTGAGTGAAAAAGTCTTGGAATTTTAACGCTGTGAAATGGAGAAATTTATTCAAATGGAAAAAGAGTTTGGACTAAAAGGAGAAAAGCTGCTTGTATTTGTGCATGAACAAGAAGAAAAAGAAGAGAAACGTAGACAGATAGAAGAAGAAAAAGAAGAGAAACATAGGCAGCTAGAAGAGGAAAAAGAAGAGAAGCGTCGGAGACTTGAAGAAAGAAGGCAGGAAGAGGAAGAGAAAGAAGAAAGACGCAGAAGAGAGGACGAAGAGAGGGAAACATGGCGACAGGAACGAGAATTTAGGAAATTAGAAATGGAAGCAGAACTTGTGAGACAGAAGGAGGCTGGTGAGGCTGCCAACAGAGAGCACGAACTAGAACTTGCGCGTTTAGGACAAGGAAATCTGGATGATCATCCAGGAGACAGAGAGGATCGAGCTCAGGCACCTAAACTCCCCTTGTTTGTTGATGGGGAGGATGATTTGGACGCATATTTGTAGAGGTTTGAGAGATTTGTGGAAACAGCCAAGTCACATAAAACTGGATGGGCATCGAAGCTCAGTGCTCTGTTGTCTGGACGAGAACTTGAAGTGTACTCACATCTATCGGAGGAAGCAGCTAAGGATTATGACAAGGTAAAGATTGCGTTAACGAAGAGATACGATCTCACAGAGGACGGCTATCGTCGTAAATTTAGGGCATCCAAACCAGAAGTTGACGATAGTCTGGAGCAGTTTATTGTACGACTGGACAGATACCTGCTACGGTGGCTAGAGCTCTCAGATACTGAGCGTACCTTTGATGGTCTAAAGGACTTAATAGTAAAGGAACAGTTTATTGACTCCTACCTTAAAGATTTGGCCATTCACCTGCGAGAAAGGGCACCTGAAACTTTGCCAAAGATTGCGAAAATTGCTGACCAGTACTTGGAAGCTCATGCAGAGCATTTGTTCAGCTCAGCGAGTAGAAAGCCAACAGTACCGCCTGAGAGGGAAGAAGCTAAGAACACACAGTCTAATTCATCAGTCCTCCAGTGTTTTAAATGTAACACCCGTGGTCATAAAGCTGTCAACTCCCAACTATACCAAAAAAGTGTTTTCTGTGTGGCAAGCAGGTACATGCAGCTAGAAACTGTCGATCAGGTGGACGGAGATCAGGAGGACAAAGTAAGGATAGTAACTCTGTGCAACGCGGTCAAGTTAGCGCCAGTTGTTTGGTTCAGTCACCTGAAGTTAAACCTACAGAAGAAGAAGTTAAGTCCTGTATTAAAGATGACAAGCTACTGTTAGCCTGTGGTAAGAAGATTCCATTATTGAGAAGTGCTTGTGTTGAACCGTTGACTGGAGTGAGAAGTAAAATGCCTGTCGTGAAAGGTAGAGTTGGAGAGGTCTGTTGATGTCCTGAGAGATATTGGTTGTAGTGGAATTGTAGTGAAGAGGGAGCTTGTGTCCGAGGATCAGTTTACTGGCGACTTAAATGTTATGTTGCTAATCGACAACACGACAAGCAAAGTACCTATTGCAAAGATTGATGTTGATACACCTTATCTTAAGGGCCAAGTGGAAGTGCAGTGTCTTCCCGATGCTGTTTATGATTTAATTATTGGTAATGTACTAGGTACTAGAGCTGCTGACGACCCAGACCCAAGCTGGCGAGATCATGTACAAGAAGCTGGTGCAGTAACCAAAAGACGTCAAGCTAAAAAGGCCGGAGAACGCATCCCATTGAAGGTACCGAGTACAAATGAAAGTCCTGTTGTAGATAGAGAAAAGCTTAAACAAATGCAAAGCGATGACGAGAGTTTAAGGTAATACTGGGAGAAAGATGATGTAGTTGTGAGAGGCCAGGCTGAGAATTCATTTGAAGTGAAAGGTGGAGTTTTGTACCGTGTATTCAAGCACCCTTATGTAAACGGAGGTCAACCCCTGAAGCAAGTTATCGTCCCTGTGCAGCTGAGAAGTCGAATAATGGAAGTAGCTCACGGATCGATCATGGGAGGTCACATGGGAATAAAGAAAACAGCTGATAAGATTCAAAGTGCATTCTATTGGCCAGGTATTCAAGGAGACGTGACTCGCTACTGCAAGTCCTGTGATGTATGCCAGAAGATAGTTAACAAGGGTTCAGTACCGAAGGTTTCCCTAGAGAAGATGCCATTAATTGACAAGCCGTTTAAGAGAGTAGCAATCGACCTGGTTGGACCTATTGATCCCCTGAGTGAAGACGCTTATAGATATATATTGACATTGGTTGACTTTGCAACCCGTTACCCTGAAGCCGTCCTGCTCAAGAACATTGACACTGAGACTGTGCCAGAAGCGTTGGTGGTATCTTTAGTCATTTGGGAGTGCCTGTAGAGATCTTGAGTGACCTTGGTACGCAGTTCGTATCCGAGTGTATGAAGGAAGTGACGCGGCTTTTAAGCATTAAACAGCTCACTACGGTCCCTTATCATCCTATGTGTAATGGCCTGACGGAAAAGTTTAATGGAACTATGAAGAGCGTGCTAAAGAGATTGTGTAGTGAGCAGCCAAGACAGTGGCATCACTACGTCAACCCGTTATTGTTTGCATATCGTGAAGTTCCTCAGGAGTCTACTGGGGTTTCGCCGTTTGAGTTGCTGTATGGAAGAGCTGTCAGAGGGCCGATGTTTATTCTTAACGAGCTCTGGACGAAAGAGCTGGAGGAGCCTGAAGTAAAGAACAGCCATCAGTATGTGTTTGAGCTACGCAAGAAGCTGGAAGATACCCTCAAGCTGGCGCACACGGAGCTTCAGAAAGCCCAGCTCAAAGGAAAGCATTACTACGACCGAAAGACTTAAGTTAGGAAGTTTGGACCTGGAGATAAAGTGTTAATGCTGCTACCGACTGACCATAACAAGCTTCTAATGCAGTGGAAAGGTCCATTTGAGGTTAGTGCTGTAGTGGGTCTCAATGATTACAAAGTGAGAGTCAAAGGAAACGAGAGAGTTTATCATGCAAACCTACTGAAAAAGTATTTTGACAAGAGGATTATGTGCCCGTTGGAGCAGTTGCTGTTAAAGTGAACAAAAACAGTTGTAAGAACAAACTTGTTGAAAGTGAAGTAGAAGAATTTGACCCTGTGGATAGTATTGATTTTCTGGAGATTGGTGGTTATGTCGCTAAAGAGTCAGTCAATGATGTGGCCATAGGAGATAACCTTTCTCATGAGCAAAGAGCAGAGTTTATGGATCTTGCAAATCAGTTTCAAAGCTAGTTCACAGAAGCCCCAGGCACAACAAGTTTGCCTCAGCATCATATCAAGCTTACATCCGATCAACCAGTTAGATCAAGACCATACCCTGTACCGTATGGCTTAAGAGAATTGCTGAAGAAGGACATTACAGACATGATGAAGATGGGAGTCATAAGAGAATCAAGTTTGCCATATGCTTCACCTGTCATGGTTGTGAAGAAAAAAGACAACACAAATCAGCAGCAAGGGCTGTTGGCAAATTTCTATACCCGAAGAGGATATACAGAAGACCGCTTTTGTGATGCCTGAAGGATAATACGAATTCTGAAGATGCCGTTTGGTATCAACTCTACAGCGACCTTAAAGAGAGCGATGAAGAAGCTATTGCATGGACTGGACAACGTCGAATTTTACTGGGACAACATCTTGGTTCACACCCGCACGTGGGAAGAGCACATTAAGGCACTTCGTGAGTTGTTTAGCCGATTATTAGCAGGTGGAATGACCATAAGACTGACCAAATGTCTTTTTGGAGTCAACAGTGTGGGTTTTTTTGGTCATCCCTTGGAGGAAGGTTTGATTGGTCTTCACGAAGACGTAACAAAGATAAGAGATGCTCCTAGACCAACTACTAAGAAGTAAATAAGATCGTTTATGGGTTTGGCTGGATATAACCGAGATTTTAACCCTAACTTCGCAGCATTAGCAGCCCCGCTGTCGGACCTCACGCGTAAAGGCCAACCTAACAAAGTAGAATGGGGCCAGGCGCAAGAGAAGGCCTATCTGAGTATCAAGGCTCTCCTTACAAGAGAACCAATCCTGCAGTTGCCAGATCCTGAGAAAACTTATTTTTTGAGGACTGACGCTTCCGACGATGGCATTGGCGCTGCTTTGATGCAGGAACATGATGGTAAGCTATTCTCCGTTTGCTATGGAAACAAGAAATTGTCAAGTGCGGAGTGTAATTACTCAACTATCGAAAAGTGTTTAACCATTGTGTGTGGATTCAAAAGGTTTCACCTGTATTTATACGGAGTTCCCTTTGTGCTGCAAACCGATCACGAGCCACTGAAGTATATGAACAGTGCAAAGTTTGCCAACCAGAGCCACCTTAACTTTTCGAAAATTTAAGGTGGCTCTGAACCCCCTTAACAAAAACTTTATAAACTTTGCAAAAAGTTGCGTGTTATCATGCTAATTACAATTCGATAATAAAAAATGGGGTCACCGAGCTTGTTTTTGAGTTATAAGCGCTTGAAGCTAAAATTAAGGGAGTTTTTAGCAGGTCATATTGTTGCTATGGTAACCTATTGTGCCACAAAATTAACAGCAACTTGTTCACCAAAGATTGTGAGTTCGGGGGAGGAGCGCAGGCTCCTTTCCCGGACAGCGGCTGGTAATTGAGCCTATGGTGAGCATCGACATTCAGAATCATGCAGGCTTGATGTTACAATCTCTGCGCGCTACGATTGGTCCGTTGCAAGACAATTGACCTCTTTTCCACTATGTCATTGGAATCTCAGGAATCTTACCTTACAACTGATCAAAGAACTATTTTCAGCCTAACAAGACGTCTAGCCCTTCCCAATTCAGTTCGGACTCAAGATGAGTAATATTTTGGAAACAAGAGGCTCTTCAATACTCTTTAGAAGTCCGCAAACGTTGGTAAGCAGCTATCTGTTATCTTTATAATTGGGATTGTTACTGGGGCGGATCTGGGAGTGGTTTGGTCGAGCCCCCTAAATGAGATGCCGTTTCTGACGAGAACCTTTGGGGGAAAACATTGAAACGAATATTACATTTTTTCTTCTGAAAAAAGACTAATTTGAGAAACGCAAAAATCATATTGCTGGACGAGAGTCCTCATGGTTTTGAATGCCTTGCTATGTCTAAAATACGTCTTATTAAAGTTCTTTTTTTTATTTCTCCAAAATTGGCAAGATAATATGTGATTCATACTCCTACATGGCACCAATACCGGCAGTTTTGCGATCAACAGATTTCACAGTTCAGGTGCCGTAGCTTAGGCCCGAAGTTCTGAGCCTCTTTGTTAATCAGCTAATCAGTGAGCTGAGGTCCTACTTATAGAAAAGCGGCTTTATTTGGGACCTGCTTGGCTTTAAAACGAGCAATAAGGTATCTTGACTTACACAGTAGCTTCTTCTAGACGTTCAGTATGTTGGGGCGCAAGGAAACAAAAAAATAGGGGAGAAGCACGGCTTTATATCGCCCCTCTTGTCCCCTATTTTTTTCGTTTGCCCTTTTTCGCACTGCGCCCCACCTAACTGAACGAAGAGGCTATTTACACAGTAGTTTATATTATAACAAATTATTGCACTCACTGTTCGTGCAAAGAATAATACAGTACATACAGTACCAGTCTGTACAAGAATGATGCTGAATCAACTTGAGATGCACTTGTTTGAACTTCCACTGTCTTTCTTTTCAAATAGCAGGATGACAGAATGATAATAGATGGGAACGCAATCATTACATTACTGGAAAAATGACCTGAAAAAATTTCAGGCTCGTAATGGGAGAGTTAACGGTAAGACAGAGTTTACGGCAACGTGACAACAAGAGCAAAAGTATGTTACAACTGACACGCTGCTGGAAACAGGGAAACGGCAGCGGTAATGGCGATAAGATGAAAGAAAGTTAAACTTTTAATTCCATTTGTTTCCGGCCATAATATTTTTTTGGGTGAAAAGTAAGACTGCAGTCTATCAAATAGTTAGCAGTGTAGCCCCGAGACTTAACGTGGATGTTGTGAAGCCCCGAAGCCCCGATTGGTGGTTTTCATGTCACACAAGTAAGCTTATTTATCACGCAAGTGAAAAATAAAATCGCTTACCATTCAATAAATTGAGTCAAGAAATTGAAATATTGTAGAAGAGTAATAAATAAGTAATGTACCAAAGTTTCGGGGATGTGCAATATTCCAAACTCAAGTTATTCGGCAAAGGGTATCACTGAAAATTATAGTGTTTAGTATGGAGTAGGCTCGATTACCAGCCGCTGTCCGGGAAAGGAGCCTGCGCTCCTGCCCCTAACAAGGGTAGACAAGACAGGAGAGAGCGGCGGAAATCGAGCCTAACTATGGAGACCCAATGTTGGAGCCTGTCTGAGGGACTCCAACATGGCAGCCGGAAACCAGTGGAAACATCTGGAGCTTACTTTGGCTCTCTCAAAATGTTTATTCTCTCTGTTAAACTTGAAAACAGTCGCATAGGCACTTCTCTCAACATATTTGTTACTCAGAACTCGAAAACATAAGGCGAATCGATATTTTTGTGCACGTAACATGTTACCCAGAAACAATGCCGAAGTCACGCATTGTGAAAAAAACCGTGTTCTACTGTATTTTCAAAACAAAGCGGTCTACTGAGCTTAAGACAAGCCAGCAGATATACGTGACCGTGAATGGGAAAACGTACACTAACGCTTTACCGTTAAACGGTAAAAAATAAACGGATTGTAAACGGATGGTAAACGGTTAGACAAAACGTTTAAACAATCTTCATAACCGTTTAAACGGATGGCCAAGATCATTAAATGGTTGATCGAAGTCCAAAAACGGATAGTTTGACATGTTAAATGGATGAGAAAAATTCCTAAACGGAAAGCTCAAATCGTTAAACGGTTGATCAAAGTCCAAAAACGGATAGCTTAAAACGTTGAACGGTTGAGCAAAATCCATAAACGGATGACTAAAAACATTAAACAGTTGAGCAAAATCTACAACTGGATGGCACACGTTTAAAGATTGAACTCGGAAATAGATAATTTAATCGGAAAAATATGATGCACAGCCATCTTATTCTTAAAAGGCAACTTAAGTTTAATGTGGAGACAGATTACTTATGTACCTTCAGTCTTTTGTTTCTGCTTCATTCAAGATTGATCAAAAAGGCGATCGCCAGCGATGTCACGTTCACGGTCCTTCAGCTTTAGTCAACTGAATCAAGACAGCACAATGCATTCCGACAAATTGTTCCACGCTGAAGTACACAAGTCCTAAAAACCCTCTTTCTGTGACTTTTCTTTCAAAACGAGTTTTTATCTTGTAGCGCTCTGGAGAACTATAAACCGAAGGCAAAAGGAACATTTTTAGCTGTCACATACATTGCAATCGCAAGTCACAAAGAAACTTGCGCTTCCCGATCGGATTCTACTGGGCTAAAAGTGTTGGTCGTTTACACCGTGTCAAGTTAGTTATTCTTTGAATTCTGACCTAAGTACTCAATATGTTATTGCAGAAATGCTCTACGCTGACTGCGTTAAAAAACGTACTGAAGTCGACACAATAAACTGGTTCACTCATGCGAAAACCTTTATTTGAGTGTTCACAGTTGACTGCGACCGCATCAGGTCACGATTAATTTATGACAATAAGATATTTTGTATCTGTTTTCAATCAATGTTCATTCTCTCTGTTATTCTCTCTCCGCTAAACTGACGAAACTGCTTGTTAGATTTTTTAAAAATGCTCCTTGAAAATCGTTTTACGTTAACTTACCGTTCGAGTGACTTCTTAATACTGTTTGTGACATTCTGAAAGCTAATCCGCAGTCACGCTGTTACTCCACGCTGATTGGGTAATGCTAAAGAATGCATCCAATCAGGGTGGAGCAAACAGTGGGCGCGATCCATTTGACAAAAATTTCCGGAAATTCCGGTACAAAATCAAATGGAACAGAACGTTTCTGGAAATCCGTTTCGAAAATTGTGGAGAACCTCCGGAGGTTGTCCTAAAATTCCGAAAAAGCGGAATGCACGGAAAATCCCGTTCCATTTGACGATTTCTGCTCGGGCCCAGTTTCTCCGAACCCAGAAATCAACATGGCGGTCAATCCTGGTTAAAAGTTTCAGTGCTCTATCTCACAAACGAGTGAAATACATGTATCTTACTCCAACATTATTGTAGTGGATTGGCCTCAACAAGCTTTAGAGAGTAGTGCAAAAATACATGTGAGCTACGTGAAATGTGAGCATAACTGCGCGAGTGAACAGCCCGCTCGTCATTCGAAAGCCAATCTTGAACTCGTCAGGAAAATATAGAGGTATCGTACCCTTAATGTAGTCGCGGACTCCTATTAAATTCTTATGATAAAAGTTATGTTGATACCCTCACTAATACATCGTTTATTTCAACTTCAGTTTCGACGATCGAGCAACCCCAAAGCAAGTTAACCAAGGTAAAAGAGTCCTCTGTTTGATTTCGTATTTTCACGCGAAACTTACTTGGAGCGTGATGACCTGGGACGGGTTAGTCCAACAAACCGGAAAATACCGTTCCATTTGTCGCATGGAATACCCGGAATTTCAAACCGGAATATTTGGTCAAATGGAAAGCGCCCAGTGTTACTCTCGTTCCTTGGCGAACGAAATCTCGGCCACGGATGCTGGTCCCTTCGACAGCTGCATTTCTCGAAATTATTTGGCAGTTAGCACTTGGATTTTGAATGGATCTTTGATTGAATGCCACGAAAAGAATCATCAATCTTTCAGTTTATCTTGTGTTCGATTTGGAAGCCGGGCAATTCAAATTTCTGGGTGAAAATCTCCTTTGCGCTGGAAGAGTCGAAAAACATTGAGCGAGCCTTCGATCCATTTTCCAAGTTGAGTGGCTCATTGGCACTTTGGTTCTTCGAGCTCCCAAACAGATCAGATGATCGTTTAAACGTTCAGTCTAAAGCGTTTAAACGTTAAGTTTAAAACGTCAAACGGATGTCAAAACCGTTTAAACATTATGTCTCGAGCGTTAAACGGATAGCATTTTTTTTAAAACGGATATGAAAACCATTTAAACGTTTTGCCCAAAGCGTTAAACGGATACTAGTATTTTTAAAACGGACGAGCTACCCGTTTAAACCTTTTGCATGAACCGTTTTAAACGGATGATAAACGGATACCAAACGGAATTTTCCGTTAAGGCCTGTCCAAACGAGAAATGTTTGACGACCAAACATCATCAAACATTGTTTGGTGACCAAACATGCTGATGTTGAATTGCCGGGTGGCCAAACGGTTCAAACATGTTTGATCAAACATAGGTTAAACTCGACAAGCAAAGAACTATGGGCCAAAATTTACACATCGTAGCTCACTTAACGGTGAGATTCCAATATGGCGGAATGTGCGACTTTGCACGTTGCGATTCAAAGGTTCAAATTAAAGAAGAGATAGTGACTATAATGCTTTTTGACATATTAGAGGAGGATGGAAAAAGGGAAAATAGACGAGGGAAGACCAGGGGCTGGACAAGAAAAAGAGAAGAGAAAGGGAACTACAACAATTTCCTACAGAAACTGATGATCGAAGATACTCCAGGTTACCGCGAAATGATGCGAATAACTTGTGACAGGCCGCTAAGCAAGCGTGGTACGCATGCGTGCACCAAACATGTTTGATACGGCTGTCCAAACGAACTTTTGAAAAAATCGCCCATCAAACATGAGAACAAAAGAAATGTTTGAAGTTGTTTGATCAAATGTTTGATGGCTTTCAAATTTTATCAAACACAACCAAACACGATCAAACAGCACCAAACAAGGTGGCCAAACAGTGAAATGTTTGGTCACCAAACAATGTTTGACGGTGTTTGGTCACCAAACATTTCCCGTTTGGACAGGGCTTTAAACGGCAAAGCGTTAGTGTAAGTTTTCCAATTCACGGTCACATAATTATGTCTAAAATTGACTTTTACCTGATGAAGGTAAAAACTTAAAATTTTTTAACTTCTGTTTTTTTTTCTGACGTCATGTGAAAACCAAGAGTTAATTGGACTTGGAGCCCTAGAGACCCACTGTTTTAGGCCCAGAGCCCTGGATCCCTAAAACCCTCTGGGACCCTGATCTATTCCGAGTCCTGCACAACAGGCCCTGGCAATAACAGGTCAGCTCTACAAAATTCTCCTGTGTCCAGATTCTTGGCCATGACCTGGTCTGGGTCAACATTTGGTGTGCGATGTTCAACATATATCCTTTTCAGGGAACAATCCTACAAAAAAGAAAAAAACAGGGAAGAAAAGAAAAACTGGTAGTTATTTTTCTTTTCTTTTTTAGGTACACACGATTTACTCAGAGTTGAGTTTGTTCATCACTGATTTTTACTTCGCCATAAAGACGTCTACTTGTAATATGTAATACCATTACCAGACTTGGTTTTGAGTTTTTTCTTTTAAGCAATCCTCGGCTCCGATTGAATTAGACCTACACACTCCTTTTTAACTACCAGAGTCATATTCAAGGAGAGTAAAGAAAATACTTTTCACTGCATGCAGTGAACAAACTAAATTTGTTTCAAATGGTTCATTCTTTTCTTTTCAGAATACGAGACTAAATTGTAAGTTCACAAAGTTGTGTTCATGTTTGCGAAAAATCACAATATTTATTGTGATAAAACTATTGTATTTGATCTCATCATTTTAAGGCTGGTTTCCATATGATCGCAGACCATCGCAGACGATCGCGGATCGCATATCGTGCGAAAAATCACAATACTTCTTCCATCGCAGACGATCGCGGATCGCAAATCGTATGGAAACCAGCCTTAAGTTATAAAATTGAAAATATGAATCTGTCACATTCAGGTTTCCTCATAGCACAATTTATTGTAAAGTTCACTTTGTGCCGGCGTAAATCTTCCGATCTCTGCATACTTATAAACACATCAAACAACATGGGGCGGTTTTCACTTGATTGTTTTGCGTCACCATGTGCCATAAAAACTTGTGCCACTTTTTGATCCAATCAAAAGTAAGACCAAAACTAGTAGTGACTCAGTCACATGTTTGTGTCCGTTACACGCATTCTGTTGGAGTTTGGATTGCTTTACTGGATTGTCTATGCCCTTTGTATTTTGGTCGAGTGATAACTTTTTTATTTGTGGTTCTACAACACTTGATTGAAAACATCACTTATAATCACCTTAAGGTAATTGATCGCTGCCTGAGTGATCATGGAACATCCTGATGCATATATTTCTTTTAGGGTTGAGGCGCAACAGTTGGCAAGTGCAAAGACAGAACGATCTGTCAAACGTGACACACCAGACAACACAACTTCTTCCAATGGACACATACGTGCTAACTCGCAAACACCCGCATCTGAAACCTAGCCCAAAAATCACATACATTAACAAAATGAACCAACCTCTCATACTGAAAGGTCAAATAGTCAGTCAACGTGGCATACAGAAGACACACATCATATAGTGATTGATCTGGATACACTAAGTAATATCACATATTATATAAGAACCCAAGTTATTCTCCCATTTCGATTGGTGATCTATTAGAGGACAGCTGCACGATTGACGTCATCATATCAAAGTTTCTCTCTCTGCTGTTTTAAAATGGCGGAAAGTTTTGAGAATTACGACATTTCACGAGACTAGCCAAAAGATAAGGTACAAAAAAGTCTTGCCGAGGCATTGAACAGGTTCGAGAAAATGATCCAGAAAAAATTCTCGAGTAGTCCCAGTCGGCAGTCTAGCAAGACTAAATCACGCACAAAATTGGTCTTGGTAAGTCGAGAACCATTGCTCTATCTCGAATTTAACCCAATAAAACAAAACAAACAAAACTCAAATGTTTCTGAGATTAATTTATTTTAAAAATTTAACTTCTCCCAGCGTCGAAATAACTGTTGACACACAGACTGATGTCAGGAATGAAACATCAAAAGATCACTTCCTAAAATCATATAAAATAAACACATAACCTTGCTTTCCGATGCGAATGTTCCTGTCCCTTTCAGGGCACGGCAGCGAGCTAAGTATAGCTAACCACAGCTCACGGCAAACAGTATCACAGCTCAAATGTGTCTCCGACACTATATCAAACTGATTCGAGAATCACCAATCACGGAAGACAAAAATCTCCACTGTCATTTACGCTCTTTTCATTCAAAACTCGAATCAAATGGCCTCTAGATTGAAGGCAACCACAAGTTTTCTGAGGGTGTGTTTTCAACTCCTGCAATTTTCAAGGCAACGTCCACGCTTTTCGGCTCACAGGGCTGCTCCGATGAGAAAAACTGACTTGATTTTTCCAGCATTTTCTTCAAGATTTGTAGATTTCGCAGTTGAATTCTGCTTTCGCTATAAGTTTTCATTCCACGAGAAGCGGTGCTCAAGTCAGGTTTGATTAGTCTGCTGGCAGCCGGTTTTTTCTCTAAGGGTCACTAGGACGAGCGTTCAGTCATCGCGAATGCAAGTGGTGTTGGCCGTGTAGAGGAGAAGGCGAGACAGGGTGGTATGACCGAGTGAGGAAAAACCGTCTGCAGACTCTTTTTAATGTTTTCAAACCCTCAGTCAGCCCAGCAACACAATACCTGATTGGTCAATATGTGCCTGATGACAGATAGTTGACAGAAGGGTTAATAAAGCATTACAAGTTTCACGTGAAGCATAACAAAGACCAGCGATAAAAGTCATGCAATGGCGCTGATCATCCCGATCATCAAGACGCGATCGTCTCGGAGAAGCTTTAAACTGTTGAAAATCAGTTCTTTGAAGGCTGAACAGAAACAAGGTGTTGTCGGTGTACTTAATACAGATGCTTGACTCGCTGGTTCTGCAGTTGGAGTCTTGGCGGACTTTGGTTTTTCTCCGGACGTTGAAGATTTCGAATTACGCTTACAGCGTTGTCGAGCCTTGCAGTCATCGGAAGTTGCTTCCACATCGGCTACGACAGGGTTTAAATTAGCCTTTAAGAAATGGGCTACCTCAACGGCGTATTAAATTTTAACGCACACTTCGCACAAACTCTTGAGGAATAACTTGGATTGGAAATGGGATCAGAAGTCCCAGATCTTCAGATAAAGGTTAGTCCAATGTGTTGAATTCTGTCAAAGCCAACAACAGCAATCCTCAGAGCAGACACGTCTTTGGTTTAACTACGAAAGCAAGCTTCTTATGCTCTGCTTGCGAAATTCGCCTGATAAAAGCATTTGGTATTTCGTAAACATAATGCAAAAGTTTTGAGCAACGGTTCATGATACTCCTGCAAGAAAAATTGATTTGGAGAAGTGCCATATTTAAATTTTATAACATCACAATTTCTTGGCTTTTTCCAGTGGATGTTTTTCATTTTTTTTGTTGCATGACAGTGAAAACGGTCTATTAGTTAACTAGATTATTTGGACAAGTGTGAATGTCCTCAAAAACATGAGAAGAGTCTGCAGTCTGTTTTTCTTCTCGTGCGTGCTGTGCCCATGTCTCGTCCCATTCTCCTTTAGGCTAAATAGTCTCTCCTCATAATCCCTGCCTAAATTTCGAGAGAAAAACAGACTGCCAGCAGTCTATGTATAGACAGAAGCTTATCACCTAGAAGCGTATAAATTCTCTTTATATGTTAGGAACAATGCTGGGGTTTTCCGTCTGACCAATCAGAAGCACCGAAATGTTTTTGCCCAAATACGGAATCGTCGAATTTACGGCAAATAATGGCGGCCGCTATCCAAAACCTCGGAAAAACTATAAAAACATCGCATTTCGAGGACGACCAGCAGCCAACTGTACTCCAATGGCTGATAGTATACAAGTAGCTCAGCCAATCAGATTGCAGCATTTGCACTAGTATACTAGTAGAATTCTACTAATACCTGTTAGGTGCCAAATTAATTATTCAAAGTAAATTTACTTATTTTCATATTTTGTTTAATTTTCCAGTCCACAGCTCAGGAAGCTAAAAGCAAACAAACAAAAACTGAGCAATATGATGAGAATATTCTTATGGAGCCAGCCCCCATCCCCCCTCCATCTATTGCTTGTCTGGAATTTCCTGGACCTTTGATCCCCCCACCTCTCTGGCATTTCCAATCCCTTCCATGGGGTATGGATATTTTCTGGAACCATACAAAGCTA
>JAHPZR010002939.1:25000-27500 GCA_019787425.1 Platygyra sinensis | reverse complement strand
AATGACGAGTGTCGTGAATCTCGCATGTAAACAATAAATAAACTATTGACATTTACATTCGCAAATGTCCGAAATTTTCGCCACTAAACTTGGGAGAAGTTTCACATGCGTTATATCTTTCGATCTTTCCACAACTAGAAATAAATCAGTACCGAACCATGCGGTAAAATAACATTTCTGAAAAAAAAGGAGAGAGAGTTATAGTGTCATTTATGGGAGATTACATTGTAAGGTTATTGCATGACAATAGGTATAGACTTATGAAATTGAATGTTATCTCGTTTCTGACGCAAAAAAGCAGTTTTTCTTGTCAGTCTGCCTTTTAAACTCCGTTTGCATTTTGTACCTAGTCTGCATTTTGTTCCCGGTCTGCAGTCTGCATTTTGTACTGACCGGTAGAGTAACATATAATTTTGAATCTTTATGAGGACTAGGTATTCGAATTTAAGGACATGAAAAACACAGGGAATTCAAAGCATTCTTTGTTTCTGCACATAAATGTTGTGACTGTTTCTCTATGTGATTCAAAAAGTTGTTTGATACATTCAGATGTTTATTTGGCATGGAAAGTTTCATATTTAGCTAAATTAAATATGAAATGATCTCCTATGATACACAGTGAAAATTGTAAACAAATATGAGGAGGCTAGTGGAAAAGGGGGATAAGTGATGATTTTGGTTGTTTTTGTTTCTTGCTAGAAATTAGCTGAATTTTTGCGTGTGGCCTTCATTCCATTTGAAAAACATCAGCCTGTATTTTTTTTCGCTGGTTTGCTCTTCGTTTTCGAGATATTACGTATGCAAACAACCCTCATTCTTTCCAAGCGGCATCTTTTGGAGATCTATTGTTAAACGAAAAACAAAAGAAACCTTTTGTTTCGCTTAAGGATGAAGTCACTATATAACACGATAATTTCTCACTGCTGCTTCGTTAGCTCAAGCGGATAACGCGCCGAACGAAGTTGATTCGAATTTGTTTTGACATGACACGCGAGGGCTCGATTCGAAGCCGGTGAAATCTTTTTTTTTTTTTTTTCTCGTTGTTTTTCTTCTTCTTTCAAAATCCTTCTTCGTGTCTTTGTAATTGATTTGGCGTTTTTACTGGTAGGCATGTTTTTTTAGCTGCCATTGTGACGTTTGCTTTTGGCGCGCAAAGCATCGATTACTTCGATAACACAAATTCAGAGCTTACCTGTTAATTAAGCAGAGTTTGCTCGTTGTTTCCACCGATATTCCAAGCTTATTCGAGGAATATTTGCGCCCGCCTGGTAGGAGATTTGGCATCATTAAGCCTTTGACCCTCGTTAAGTCACCTAGCATTCCTCAAAGAAACGAGGAGTGTTTTTGTTCCGAGATCATGGTTTAAGTCTGTCGTTAACTTAGCCATTGAAGAACAAGTGAGCCAGGCGGGAGAGTCTAGAAACGCTTCTTCTTCCAAAACAAAGCATCCGTCCTGGACTTATGGCTCATTTGCCAAACTTCGGCGTGTGTCAGTTTTGGAATTTAGAACTGCTTTCTAGACTCTTATTATTTTCTTGAAATCAGCCATCCAACAACCTTCGCTGCAAAAATTTCTGGGATATCCCATAATAATCTTTCATACGTAAAGCGCCGTGAGCATTGTGTGCGTGACTTATAGCTCGCCTTTTAGTGTGACTCAGACACGGCCGGGGACTGGCGAGAAAGGCCAGGCAGCAAAGTCCTTGAAATTTGACCTGTACCGAGTGTTAGCCGAGGGTGAAAAGTTGCCGGCTAAATTAAACAGATTGAAAGCCATTTTTACGGGCCAAACAGAAGCCAAAGACAAATCACAGGTGGGTTAAATTGGCAAGCAAGCGTTCCGTGAGTGTGTATCGTGGATTTCCAAGCAGATGATTACTTTGAGTTGTGACAGGATCGAGCCCGCCGCGAAGAAAAAACTGAAGACAAAGAACGCCTGATCGCAGGTTAGGAAGAAGAAAACTTCAGCTCAAATGTAAGTTTTGCTTTGTATTTCAGCGTTCCTTTGCTGATAAATTTTCCGTTTCATATGCTTTCTTTCAGCATGAGCAGCATGTTAGCTTAAGGCTTCCTTTTTCAGTGTTGTCAGAAATAATCATTTCATGGAACGAGCAGTTTTTTTACCAAAAAAATAATTTCACATAGAAACATTTAAACATTTAAGTCACTGACGTAGCCGATTTGCAAAACGTTCAGCCTCTATCTCTAGGCACTATTCATTGACTTGATTTACGCATCGATTCGTGCACTAGATTTCGTAAGTGGAGATTGTTTTCCTTGGCCTAACACTGCGGTAACACGAACGTATCCTGACCTTAACTCTAACCTAATACGAAGCGCTAACCCTAAGCAATAACTTTAACCTTGAACGCTAGCCCTAACCCTAAAAAATAAGAGCTAGCACTAACCCTAAGCAATAACTTTAACCTTGAACGCTAGCCCTAACCCTAAAAAATAAGAGCTAGCACTAACCCTAAGCAATAACTTGAACCTTGAACGC